>JANFOE010002586.1:0-40122 GCA_025667525.1 Glebionis coronaria | reverse complement strand
TGGGCCAATAAAATCCGAAGTCGAAAACTTTCTTCGTGGTATAGTTAGGAAAAAAGTGACCACCGGTGGGTCCTTTGTGGCAAGCTTCCAAGATTTGTAAAGCTACGGGCCTGTCAACACACAGACGAAGGATCAAGTCCGCACATTGTTTGAAGAGATAAGGGTCATCCCAATAGTAAGTTTTCACATCCTTGAAGAATTTCTTCTTTTGTTGGGACGATAACCCTTCGATGAGAATTCCACCCGCCAAGTAGTTTGTAAAGTCATCAAACCATGGGTCTCATCAAGATTGGAGTTAATAGACATCAAGGTCTCAAGGGGAAAAGATTCATTCATCTCTTGGTTTGGAAGTTCCCATTGATAAGGATCCTCGAGTCTACTAAGATGATCCGCGGCTAGGTTTTCCGCTCCCTTTTTATCACGAATTTCGATTTTAAATTCTTGTAGGAGAAAAACCCAACGAAGAAGTCTTGGTTTGGAATCTTGTTTTGTTAACAAGTAATTCAACGCGGAATGATCAGTATACACAATGGTGGTGGAAAGGACAAGATAGGGGCGAAATTTTTCAAAATCATATACAACAGCTAAAAGCTCTTTTTCGGTTGTAGTGTAATGCAATTGAGCCCCCGTCATTGTCTTGCTAGCATAATGGATTGGCTAGAAATGTTTGTTAATTCTTTGTCCCAAAACCGCTGTAATAGCAAAATCGCTAGCATCACACATCAATTCAAAAGGTAACTCCCAATTAGGGGTAACTAAGACCGGTGCCTTAGTTAATTTATCCTTAAGAAGATTGAAAGATTTAGTACACTCTTTAGAAAAGATAAAAGGAGTATCTTTTTCCAAGAGGTGGGTCATCGGGCGAGCGATCATAGGAAAATCTTGAATTAATCGACGATAGAAGCCCGCATGACCAAGAAAACTTCTCACACCTTCACGGTTGAAGGAGGAGGTAATTTAGCAATCACATCGACTTTATCACGGTCGACTTCAAGACCGGCTTTGGAAATTTTTTGTCCAAGAACAATGCCTTCTTTACCATGAAATGGCATTTTTCCCAATTTAGAACAAGACGAGTATCTTCACACCGTTTGAGCATACGTTCTAAATTGGCAAGGCAAGATGAGAAAGAATCACCATAGACCGAGAAATCGTCCATTAAGACTTCCATAGTTTCTTCAACCATGTCATGGAATATAGCCATCATACACCTTTGGAAAGTCCCAGGAGCATTGCATAAGCCGAAAGGCATTCGTTTGTAAGCAAATGTTCCATAAGGACAAGTGAATATGGTTTTCTCTTGGTCTTTTGGATCGATAGGAATTTGAAAATACCCGGATAAACCGTCTAAGAAGCAATAGTAGTCATTACCCGCTAAACACTCGAGCATTTGATCCATGAAAGGAAGAAGAAAATGATCCTTACGAGTGGCATCATTGAGCTTGGTATAGTCTATGCAAACTCGCCATCCCGTGACAGGTTGAGTAGGAATCATCTCGTTGTTTTCATTGGGAACAATGGTTATTCCGCCTTTCTTAGGCACACAATGGACGGGACTAACCCATGGCGAATCCGAAATAGGGTAAATCATTCCGGCATCTAGAAGTTTGATAAATTCTTTCTTGATGACGTCATGAATTTTTGGATTTACGTTTCTTTGGCTTTGTATTGCGGGTCTTAAGTCATCTTCCATGAGAATTATATGAGTACAAAAGTTAGGATCAATTCCGCGGATGTCGGAAATTTTCCAAGCAATTGCCTTCTTATGATTTTTGAGCACATCGATAAGTCGAGATTTTTCATCCTCTTTTAAGTCCTTTGCAATGATGACGGGTAACTTCTTATTGTCTTCTAGGAAAACGTATTCAAGATGAGACGGTAATTCCTTAAGCTCTAAATTCGGAGGATTTTCAGTGGAAAGCTTAGTCAAATTCGGATCATCGTTTATGATTTCCATAGGAGAAGGTGGAGAAATATGGTCCTCATTGAGAAGTTTCTCAATGGTACGAATGTCTTCGTCCCAATCAGAGGGAGAATCGTCATATTTTTAGTCCACATCCCCTAAACTTGCTTCAAATTCTTTCAAAAGAAAATCACTTTCTCCAAATGGAGTCAATGAGGGAGCAATAGAGGCAACAGTCTCAACAATGGGTATAGAAGAAAAACCACTTTTACAAGCGTCTTTGAAATGTTCTTCACAAGCCTCATCAAGTACGTCAATGAAATTAAAGCTCTCGTGTTCATAAGGTTGCTTAGAAAGTTTACCCATGTTGAAGACGATTTTGTCGTCACCAACTCTCATGATTAATTCACCCGCGGCTAGATCAATAAGAGTACGACCGGTCCTCAAGAATGGACGTCCAATAATTAATGGAACACGGGGATCCATCTCGTAGTCAACGACAACAAAATCCGCCAGAAAGGTGAATTTGTCGACACCGACGAAGACATCTTCGGCTATACCCACCGGGTAAGCAACTGTACGGTTAGCTAATTCCAATATCATTCTTGGGGGACTAGCTAGGGTAGAGATAATTGTTTCCAAACGCTTAATGGCATTATGTTGATACTAGCACCTAGATCGGCTAGGGCCATACAATTCTATACCACGGGAAAGTTGCAAGGAATGAGAAAGCGACTCGGATCACCAAGTTTGGTTGGTAATTTCCTTAAGAGAACCGCGGAGAAATTCTCATTAAGTTGGGTTTGAGAAATATTAATGAGCTTTTCCTTATCACTTAGAAGATCTTTGAAAATTTTAGCATATTTAGGCATGTGAGCGAGAGCCTCGGCAAAGGAGATGGTGAAATTCAATTGTTTAAACATTTTAAGAAAGTTTGAAACTTGAATATCATCCTTGTTCTTCAACTTCTCTTTCCTCAACCTTGAAGGATAATGTATGTTAGGTTGAGAGGAAGTCCTTGGAATGGAATTCTCACTCACATCCTTGGGTAGTGGAGGGGTTGAAATAGAAGGTGGAGGAATTGGTGAAGGGGGCTCGTTATCCTTTATCACAATCACCGAGTAGGTTTAGGAATCTCGGGTTCCTTATAACCTTTTCCACTTCGGGTGGTGATTGCTTTCATCTCCCCTCTTGGATTAGCAACAGTGTTACACGGAAGAGACCCAAAGCAGAGGGTTGATTACTTTGGAAGAAACTTGCCATCATATCCCTTAAGTCATTTGTTTGACTGCTTAAAGAGTTTCGCATGTCATTCCTAAGCTCGGCTCGAAGATCATTCCCTTGTTTCGCCATGTCACCTTTCAAGTTAATAATTTCACTCTGAAGATTCTTCACCAGCGTGTCATTAGTCCTCATGTACGTTTCAACCTCTTGATTATATGCCGTGGGTTGGTTGGGATGGGGAACTTGGTAAGCGGGTGGTTGATAAGTGGGTTGTTGGTAAACTTGATTATTTCCTTCAGTGGATATGGGTTTCTTTGGGTTTGATATTGGTTAAGAGCTCGAGGTTGGTTTTGAATGTTGCGATTGAAGTTGTTTTGGTTTTGAGGAGGAAAACCGGGTGGTGAAAGGAAATTGTTTGAACGATAACTTAGCAAATTGCGGTCACCTTGAGGACGAGCTTGATAGCCTCCCGTGGAAAAATTACCGTTAGCCGCATACACGTTTTCTGGATTGTCATGAGTAGAAGGACAATCGATGTATGAGTGAGGACCACCGCAAGTCTCACAAGAAATTGCTACAACTTTAGCTTGTTGAAATTGGTTCGTAGCCATGGTTAAGAAATTTTTGTTCATCTCGGCTAGTTGACGGGTGAGTTGGGTGAGTTCGGCTATCTCGGCGTTTGATGAAGTAGAAGAAACATTGGTCCTCGGGTTATTTATAGAAGATGCGTATGAATCCTAATTTTTGTGATGAGTGATCATGTTCTCTATAAGCTCTCTACACTCCTCGGGTCTTCTTTTCATAAACGTACCACCGGCGATGGCATTAATCGTATCACGATCACGAAAAGTTAAACCATTGTAGAAAGTATCAATCAAAGTGACGGGGAGCATATTATGGTTAGGACAACGATCGATAAAGACATTATAACGCTCCCAAGCATCGAAAAGAGACTCATCAGGTTCTTGAGTGAAACCAGTGATTTGATTACGAAGACTAGTGACCATGGATGGTGGAAAATAGCCCGACAAAATTTTTTGAGTCATCTCGTCCCATGTATGAATTGAGTTTTTAGGAAGACGATCAAACCATTTTTCGGCATGGTGGGATAAAGTGTGTGGAAAAAGATGAAGGCTAAGAAAATCCATGGAAACACCGGGCAATTTCATGCTTTGAGTGATGGTTATGAATTTATCGAGGTGTTTGTTGGCATCATCATTCGGTAATCCGCGAAATGGACAAGCATTTTGAACTTGTTGGATCATGTGATGCTTCAACAAAAATTAGAGAGCCGTGATTTGCATCAGCGCAATCGGTCCTCCACGTCTATTCTTAGTTGGTTGACATAGCTCCTCCATCGTACGAAGGTCGGGTTGAGGGAATGGTTGTTATTTTTAAATTGGGGTGAGGTGGGTTGTTATTATTATTATGCACACCGACCATATCTAAGTCTCTACGAGTCTCGGGCTCAGAATAAGACGAAGATCGAGTACGCATACACTAAAAATGAAATACAATATTTTTGGTTTTTTTATCTTTTTTAATTTTTTTGTATTTTTTGAAAATTTTATATTTTTAGGATTTTTTTTAAATTTTATGCTTGAAAATAACGTTCCCAAAAGAACGGATCCCAAAATCCAGTTTTTCTTACTAAAAACCGTTAATCTTTACGAAAAGAGCCGGTAGCGGCGCCATTTGATTTATTGATTTTGTGTGTGTGTGTGTGTGTGTTCGTACTTGATTCAATTCAAATTGATCACGGTTTAAGGTGGAATTATAGGTGTTGGTCACTAAAAGGGGGAGCTTGATTAACTAAGTTTATAAACGTTAAAGCTATTAAACATAAAAATAAAGGATGTCTAACCTTGATTTCTTGTCCAGAATGAATGCTGCACACTAGAACTTGGTGAAAGAAACTAAAGGTGATTATCTATTTTAAAATAAAGTCAAAAACTTGAAAAGATTAAACTAAAAATTAAGACTTTTAAAATAATTGACAAAAGATTAAAACTTGATAAAAAGTAAATTTGAAAACTTAAAAGTTTATAAAAAATGTAAACTTGAAAATAACTGGGACAAAACACCTTTGAAAATAAACTAAGTAAAAATGGCGGAAAAAATTAAGGTTTGAAAATAATTCGGGAAACAAAAGCTAAAAATAAGTCGGAATGCAAAATTTTGAACTAATTCGGAATAGTAATCTCCCACCTAATTCGGAATATGGGATATTAGACCTTATCAGGAATGTGAGTTTTAGTCACAATCCAGAATGTTTGTAATGCACTTAGTTCGGAATGTGTATCTTGCTAACAACCGGAATCCGTATCTTGAACCTTATTCGGAATCCAGGTTGTGAAACTAAATCGGAATACCTTCATGCACACAATCCGGAATCGGTGAATTCACAACAATCCGGAATACCACTCCTTAATCTAATTCGGAATGCCAATGTGATGTAATCGCTGAATATAAACGTAATCCGGAATACTTGTCACACATGTAATTTGGGAAAACTTGTTTGCACGTAATTCGGGAAGAACAAATATGATATAATTCGGAATAAGGTAATACACACCTAATCCGGGATAATTGAAAACATAACTTATGTCGGGATAAATGAATTCAAACACTGTTCGGAATACTAGGGTTTTCAAAATCTAAATTAAACAAAAATAAGCAAAAACAAATAAGCACTTACCAAAACTTTAACCAAATCAAATTTTAGAAAAAGCTAATAAGACACAATTTAAAAACTTTTAAAAACACTAAATAATTAAATTATTTAAGATTAACTTTTTTATAAAAATATTAATCTACCAAAATCAACTTATTTAAAAAACTAGAAAACATAAAAATTAAGCAATAAGCACAATACTCTAAAAAACGCAAACACACCAAATCAATAAGCACAATCCAATAAGTAAATCAGTCACACATAATCAACAAGATTAAACCAACTACATGATTAATAAAGCAAAATAATAGATTATAATTAAAAAAGGTAGAATGAGAATTAACTAAAAAGCTTGATTAGATTGAAGATTAAGATTCAAATTACAAGATTAAGATAAAAGATTAATAAGCTTGAAAGAAAATCTAGAGAGAGAAAAACTAAACCACACTCCTAATTACCTACCAAACTAAAAATAAAGACTACTCTCCTAATGACATATTAGGAAACTATATATAGGGGAAGGGGAAGGTGTTGTTTATTCTCTCTTTCTTCTTGTCTTCTCGTCTTTTAAATAACTCGTCTTTCTCGACTTTGTCTCGGGATTAGTCGAATGATAACTTTAACTCGTCTTCTAATTTTCTTCTTTAAGTAGACTTGGTTCTTCGACTTCGTTAAACTTCCGTCTTTAGACTTTTTCTTCGATAATTCTTCAGAATAGGCCTTTGACTTCCGTTCTTCTTTCACTTTTGATATTTTGACTTTGTCGTTTGTCTTTTTCTTCGATAAAAGCCCGTGAAAGCTCGTGTTTTCTTCCTTTTTCATATTTTTGTCCTAAAACACAATAAAAACACAGACCACACATAATTCCGCCTTTTACGACATTAAATACATGTTTTGGTCTTGTTATTATTTGAAATAAGTGGTAAAAGGATAAGTGTTTTCACACTTATTATAAAGCCAGCCAAACCCTAGAAAACTGTGTTAGTGAACAAAGAAACCCTAGGGACATGTCAGGGATTGGGATTAATGAGTATGCTGTCATTCCACCACCTGTTGGGAACTTCTATGGTGTCCTAAAAAGGATCTCTCTTGGACTGGTACTCCAGAACTCCAAGAAGGGGAATTTATTTCTCCACCTAGAGTTCTTAACCCAGTAGAACAGTATAAGTAGAAGGTGATTGATCTAGAAGAGTGGAAGAAAGCCAACCCTATGTTGTTTGTTAAGGTGGGCTTCTTAGTGAGGAAGAGACTGAAGTTAAACCCATTTTCATCACTAACCCTACCACTGGAAAAACTATTGACCTTGGCTCTACAACTAAAACCAAATCTAGTGTTAAATATGTTGAAATGTATCGGAAACCTAGATCACCTCAAAGCCAAGCAAGTGTTAATGGGACAAGGTTCTTTCAATCTAGACCTAAGGTTATGTCTAGAAAGGCTTGTTACACATGTGGGGGTTTTTCTCACTTGTCTTATAAATGTGTCAGCGGCCCTAAATATATCATTGACAATAGGTTAACCATGGTCAAACCTAGACCTTTTGTCCAAACAAGTCCCCAGGCCATGATGAGATGGCTTTATACATGATCTCATCATTCTTTTCGGGCTTTAAATGCATTAAAATGTCATAAATTACCATATATATGCTTGTATTTGTTTACTTGTGTGTTTTAGGTATGGATATCATGAAAAAGACAAAAGATCACAAGAAACAAGGAAAAACGGACACGAGAAACGAAGCTGTACAAAGAACCGGGCCCTAGTTCATGAATTATCCAAGAAAAACCCTTGAAGACTTGAAGATGTACAAGATTGATCCTCAAAATATGAAGAAATGACACTTAAAATCCTTGTATATTCTTAATTACAAGTTTGGTCCCTTAAGTTTGTCAAAATTACAAAATGGTCCTTCAACTTTGAAGAAATGGCAAGTTTAGTCCCTTAACAATTCTAAATTGTCAATTATGGTCCCTCATGAAGTCAAAGATACAATGAAGACCTTTGAAGATCAAGAATGTCCAAAATCAGTCCCTCAAATATTCAAACATGGCAAGAATAACCCTTGAAAATCTTTTGTAAAAGTTTGGTGGCCAAAGTGTGAAAATCAGAACTTAATTAACAAGGGGAATCATGTTTTGTTGCTGAAAAACGTGTAATACAACTTTCACCAAAATACAAGGACTACTATTGCCACACCAAACTTTCAAATCAGATAACTGCGCCAAACAAGTTACTTTCCCCCAATTTCAGATCAAAACGAGTTACTATTTACCATCAAGAACCCTGTAACTCCTTCCACTTAAACAAAGGGTAAATTGAAATTACCCATACCCACACTTAATTCACACGCCTAGAAACATAACCCACACACAAAACCCTCAATCCCACTACCCAAGTGACCCCACACTCAACCTCGTCCACCAATGAAAACACAACTTACTCTCCAAGGAATCTGACGTGGCCAAATCAATAGCTTAGACTCTTAGCTTAACCCCAAAGCTAAAATGAACGATTTTGATCAAAATGGACAGCTCAACAACAACAAGCACTCAAGGGCATTCCTGGAAATTTATAGCTAGGGTTTCTGTGTATTTTTCATTCTAGAATCGTCTACTAGTGCCTATATAAGGAGACCTCAACTTGTGAGAGTCCCTTGTTCTATATTTTAGCTATTACTTTGTAATTCCTTTTTATTGAAATAAAATTGAGTTTTCTGAAAATTGTGATTTTCTCTCTTGTTATTATAGAAGTTTGGTGATTGAATAGCTGAAATCTGAGTTCCATATTCATTTTTTTGTGGTTTTTGAGGCAAGGTTTTAAGTAATAAAGCTTGTGTTTAAAAAAAAATCAGATTTTCATAGTTTGTGTTCATCATTGTGGTTTGTTGATCTTAGCAGGTACAAGGAAGCTGGTGCTTGTTTTGCTAGCACCTTGGCTCAAACATTCCAAGGCTTAGATGTAAGTCTTGGAGGTTTGCATCTCTCTCCCTTTTCATTTTTTCTGATTTTTATTGAATTTTTGCTGATTATGCATGTTTTATTGTGAGTCTATGTTTTGTGGCTTGATTTGAGTTTCTGAGGTTGATTAATAGTTGTTAGGGTGGATTAGATCTTGTTTGATAGGTTAAAACACAACAATCCTTTGGAAGATTGCAAAATCAGATTCCAAAGGGGTGTTTGGGTTAACCGATTCAAAGGGATTTAAGGCTTCCTTTGTTGTGGTACTTGTTTCTATTGAGTTGTTACATGCTTATCTGTTCATAAGTGTTCACTGTCTGCAAGTTTTGTGGGGTTGAACAACCAAATCAAACAATAGGCTATAAAATCTTGTTTACTTGGTAATATTGGCTGAAATTTAGAGGACCCCTAGATCTAATCATAGAATAGGGTTAAATCTAAGTTAATACAACCAGGGAAGTAGGATTTGAGTGCTGAATTTGGATTTGTGGTCATCTATATCAGATAAAGTGTTTGTGTTCTTGAAGTTCATATCAGTAACCTGCATATGCTTTGATCTGCTTGTAATCTTTGATTCAGTGGGTGATATAAGTTTGTTTGTGCTTATTAACAGTTATTATAGCTTGTATATGCATTTGGTTCATTCTGGTTTGCTTATTCATGCTAAAATTGCTTAAGAGTGCATAACTGCTTATTTGCTAAGTCTGTGTCATATCTGGGCATTGTTGGCTTATTCTCTGCTTATTGGCTTATTGGAAGTGTGATATTTTGCTTGATTATGACTCCTTACAACTCACTGGTTGTTTGGGTGCCTTTGTTATCCATCAAATCATAGTAAATCTCTCACAAATCTCAAGTCAAAAAGTCAAAGCAGTGGGAACCAGTTCCTACTGAAAGTTCCCCCTGCTAGTGTAATTTGGTGTTCAGCTTATCAATAAGCTATTCCAGCTTATTCAAACATGCAACAACTTTAATTTTGTAATAGGTGCTCCTTATTTGACCCATTTGTTCATTATGGAGCATTTGGAGGGTTGACTTTAAGCTTTGACTAGAAAACCAACTCATTTGACTTTTTAATAAGTGCTTATTGGCTTATCCAGCTTATTTGGCTTTTCTTATTGAACTTTTCTTGATTGATCTAGCTTAATTAAGTTGTTTAGAGTCTTTTTCAAGTTGAATCAAGTCCTGAGGTGGTCTAGAACTCCAAGTCGACTATTTTGTCCTTTTGTGAAATTTTTCTTGGCTTATTTCTGGCTTATTGAGTGTGCTTTTTAAAAATTTCTTTTCACAGACCTCTTAGGCATCTCAAAAGAAGGTTTTGTGTTTAAGCAGAGCTTATGGCATTGGCTTATTGCTTAATGGGCTTATTGACCCAATAAGAATAAGTTGTTGACTATTTAAGCTGTGATAAGCTCAAAATAAGCTTTTGGGCCTTTAGACTTTTGTGATTAGAATTAAATTTTGAGTCAAATAGGGCTTTTTCAGGTCATTTGGGCCTAGTTTGACATTTTGGGCCAAAAAGCCCATTAAGGTTGATTGTTTTTGGTTTTAGCCCATTTGGAGGCCCATTAGGGGTAATTTGGTATTTTCACTTTCATTTTCTGATTATTTAGGTTAAAATAAACTAGTTTGCAAGTTTTTAGAATTTTTTATAATTTTTGGATTTTTAATACTATTTTAATATTATTTTATTATTAAATTTCAATTTTCACATTTTTGCATTTTTATATTTTTCTTAGGTTTAATACATTAAAATATGATTTTTGCAACTCTTAGATTAATTTTATCATCATTAGATTGATTTTTATAATTATTTTAAGTTTAATAGTTTTTAAATCATTTAAATAGTTTTTATTAGTTTCAAAATTTATAAAAATAGTTTTTAATCTTTTTAGGTCATCTTATAGAGGTTTACCAATTGAAAAATCTTTATATGAGCTTTTTGATAATTAATTTGATTTTTAGGGTTTTAATTAGCATTTAAAAATTAATATTTAATTAATTAAAAGGTTTGAAAAATTTTTGATCATTGTTAAACTCTTAGTTTATTTAATTTGATTTTTGGTAATTTTTTGGGAATTTTTAGAATTAATTTTTATTTTAGCTCTTTTTACGGTTTTACGTTTAGTCGTCGTAGTAACTAATTTCACGTCTTCGTCACTCTATTTTCTCATCCCCTTCTTTCAAATATTAATCTCAAATCTTGTCACATTTTAGTCACACACATATACCTCCTTGGGAAACGAACTTCATTGGGTCATTAGTGTTTAAATTTCCTAAATCATCACTTAATACTTACCGCTTTTACGCCTTTTTCCTAAAAGGTCGTATTTTACCACAATCAGGCCACTAGACCAGCTCCTTTCTTTTCTAGAGGGACTAATACTCATGGACAAAGAATCTTTCAAAAGACCAACACTTGGTCTAACAGACAATGGGTTCCTGTAGCAAACCCTAATTTGGGCGCTAACAGGAACAAACTGTCCTCTAACAAAACAAAATCAGCCGATGACAGATCTAGGTTTGGTATGAAAATGGCACAACTGGCTTCTATTAGACCTTATGTTAAACCAAGTAATAGGTATTTAAAACCTAAGGGATAAGGGTCTAAAGCTTCATCCAGTTTGACATAGAGACCTAAACAAGACCAAAACGCTAATTCAAATGGAATTTCTATGACCTACAACAGATTTAGTTTTCTTGCAAAGGTCATCACCAAACCTATTGGGGTAAATTGGGTGTTTAGGTCACAGATGATCAGCGGGTTGTTACAAGGAATAAGTCAATTCTTGTTGAACAACCAGATGAATAGTCTGCAAAGGCTTGGATTCCCAAAGAAAACTAATTTGTTTTCTTCATGTGCAAGGTATTCACAAGCAGGTCAATGTTTTTGGATATTGGGACAGTGGATGCTCAAGGCACATGACGGGGAAGGAATATTACCTTACTGATTTCACTCCTATTAAAGATGATGATAAGGTGTACTTTGGTGGCAGTTATGGCAACATTTTTGGCAAAGGCACACTCATCACCAACAACTGATGGTTTGAGGAAGTCTTCCTGGTAAAAGAACTTGATTATAATCTGTTTAGTGTGTCATAATTATGTGACAACAAGAATAAGGTTCTTTTCACTGATACTGAGTGCTTAGTTTTAACTAAAGACTTTGAGATTCATGCTAAAAAGTTCATAGAATTTAGAAACCTAGACATAAAGATGTTATAATGTGAATCTAAATTGTATTAAAATGAATAACAACTTGTCTTATCTTTATGCTAAGGCCTCAGTAGATGAAAGTAAATTATGGCACAGAAGGTTAGGGCACATTAACTTCAAAAACATGAACAAACTTGTGAGACATGATCTTGTAAGAGGAGTGCCTTCAAAATCATTCCACAATGATCATAATTGTTTTGCATGCTTTAAAGGCAAGCAACATAAGGTCTCATTTAAGTCTAAGTTTGTTCATACTAGTCCTAAGCCACTTAACCTATTACACATGGACTTATTTAGCTCAACCAATATAGAAAGCCTTAATGGTAAATCCTATTTTTTGTAGTCACTAATGATTATTCTAGGTTTAATTGGACTTTCTTTTTGGCTTTAAAGAGTGATAATGCTAAGACTTTAATTAACTTCATAACACAGATTGAGAAGAAAACGGGTAATGAGGTTAAAATTCTTAGAAGTGATAATGGTGGTGAGTTTAGGAACAACCTTCTAGATGCCTTTTGTGTCAATAAGGGAATCTCCAGGGAGTTTAGCATAGCTAGAATTCCACAGCAGAATGGTGTGGCTAAAAGAAAGAATAGAACTCTAATAGAAGCAGCAAGAACCATGTTGGCAGATGCAAATCCACCCATTGCTTTTTGGGCTGAGGCTGTGAACACTGCTTGATATGTTTAGAATAGGGTCTTGGTTAATAAGTTTCATAATAAGACCCCCTATGCGTTGCTTTAGAATATGAAGCATCATATATACTTCTTTAGGCCTTTTGGGAGTCATGTAGTGATTTGGAATACTAGTGATAACCTAGGTAAGTTTCATTATAAGGGTGATGAGGGACTTTTTATGGGCTATTCCACAAATAGCAAGGGGTATTTGGTTTATGAAAGTTTATGGACTTATATTTAATAGTCATGTGATAAGATCGAACTCGAGATTAGGGGACTGCACACAATACGTAAAAAGTTAATTTAATTAATAAATATATTTATTGTATTTATTAATTTATTTAATAAATATATTTATGTATTTATTAATTTAACCGAACAAGTAAATATATAACTTTAACGATTGTTAATTAATTAATATTTAAGTATTAGCCATTGTTAAAATAAATATGTAGTATGTATATATAAAGAAAGAAGTTTGGAAGATTCCGGAACACCCCGAAGGGGTGTTATAGGCGGTCGGTTATGGGCTCCAGGGGGGGGGCAAAAGTTGCCTTTTATTTATCTTGGGCTACAAAGAGTTTAGGACTATAAATACACCTCCTAATCCCTCATAATCAACACAACATAAATCTTTCTCCCCTTCTCTTTCTTTAGTTCGATCGCAAGAACACACCCACGAAGGGTTTCAGTTGGTTTTTCTTGGTTGATCGATTGTACAGGTAATCTAGTCCTAGCCCCTCTCTAGGGTTGTTGGGTAGATTAATTACAAGCATTATAGCTCGGTTTTCACGTGCTAGAATCATGGTTAGCTCTTTGTATTACGTGTGTACAAGATCGTAATATAGTCTTACTTTAGACTATATCTTGGTATATAGTGTATAAACCCGAATTGGTGATTCGTTCTACGTCTTGTGGAATTGCTTTAGAGTTAAGGTATGTAACCCTAATTCGATTAATTATAATTGTGTTATTAATTATGATTTTTTTAAATCGCTTCCGCTATACGTGCTTTGATCTCGTTTAGGATTTTATATAATTGTTATGATATTAATAAACCTTCAGTGGCATCGAGAGCCATTTTAACATGTTATAATTATCGAAAATATAAAGTTTTTTTAACTATAATTGTTTTGAGTTAAAACTACATGTTTTTAGGTTTTCATAAAATTAGGGTTTTGTTTTTTTAAAAATTAGGGTTTTGGCTCTATTTTTAATGAAAAAAGGGAATTGTTTTGAAACCCTAAATTACATGTGGGATAAGTTTAGATTAAATTGCATGATTAATTGTTATGTCATGTGTGGTTACGATCCATAGAGATTTAATTGTTAAGATTTGTGGGGAATCCATGATTACGTGCATGTTTTCATGGATCGTAAAATTATATGTTTATATGATTTTATGTGCTACGTGATTATTTGATTCAATAAATCTAGAACTAGGGAAGACTTCTATATAAATATATAAAGACCTAGATTTGATGATTATTGAATAAATCGTATGCATGTGGCTATGTGATATATTTGTTGCACATATAAATTGTTATTATGCGTTTATGATTTAGTTTTTTTTTACTTGTTTATATATAAATTGTTGAATTGTTGTAAACAAGGTCTTTTTTGAAAAAGAAATAATATGGATCAAATCATATTAAAAATAATGATTTGTTAGAGATTTTAAATTACATAAGATTACATTGATTGGTGAATTAAAATAATAATCTAACGGCGTACTCTATTTGACAAACTATAAAGTAGGTTTAACGCACCGCTGGTCATGTACCCGGTTAAAGAAGGAGGTGTTATGCCATTAGTCGCTAACCAAATTCCCAGTTCGCCTGTGCGTCAAATTGAAATTACCTACGAGTATTAATTGAATTATACCATTAGGGTGATTACCCACAAATTCACATCCGAACCACAATGAATAAGGGTATTGCTTTGTACGTAGCCGAGTTCTAGCAAAAGTACATTGTGATTAGTTGTGGGTAAATTCTTTAATTGGTTTAACCAATACCGTAACATAATTTATGAAGAAATTTAATCTCATGAAAAAGTTTACCAAATATTTTATTAAACTTATGCTATGGAGATTGTATGCATGCTTCTCGATACTTTGATTTTGACATCAAAATTTATACCCTTAAAATTTAAGTCGAATGCTCCTAATTGACGAACACTCGAAATTACTTCATCATCAAATGAGATTTTGGATGATGTTGTGATGGAGAGAAAACCATTTGTAGAATGAGAATTCGTATGATGGTTTTACGTTACTCAGATTAGACGACTTAATTAAGTTACTCAGTGAGATCTAGAAACTTAATGCATTCAGAAGGGATGAAACATGTTTATAATGCAAAACGTTTTTGGCAATGTAAATCCCTTAAATATCTAGAAATTGAAAATTGATTGTCAATTGAATTGTTCTACAAGTCGCTGTGTTGAGTACATTCATTACTAGCAGATCAACTGATGTAATGGATGTATGTCAATATAGTTCTAGAATTCAAGAAAAATAATATGGTTTTTTATACCGGGGTAATTTATTTTCTTAAAAGTATTTTGTTATCGAAAATACTAATATTTGAACTTATTTATGAAGAAATGGCTCAACCCACCAATAACACTATAAGTTCTGTGTTCAACGCTTTCTTTGAACGACCTGAACTTACTGGCCCAAACTTTAATGATTGGTACCGCTCGCTAAGAATTATCTTAAGTGCAGCGGGTACTATTGATATCTTGACTACTCCCTATCTGGAGGATCTTGCTGAAAGAGCATCTGATGCGCAAAGGCTTGAACACGCTGCTAATGTTAAGAAACACTCTGAGGTGGCTTGCTTAATGCTAGGAAAAATGGCTTCTGTATTTCAACAGAAGTATGAGCTATTTTCACCAAAGCGAATGCTTGATGAGCTCAAGGCTATGTTCAAAAAGCCGTAAGTTGTAGAGATCTACGACTTGGTAGATGCTTTTCATAGATGCAAGAAAGCTCCAAGAAAGTCTGTAAGTGACCATTATTTGGAGATGAGGGGTTATATGGAACAACTCATTGCACTAGGACAACCCTATGATCATAATATGGCTATCAACTTGATCAATAGGTCCCTTAACATGGACTTAAATAATTTTGTTAGAAACTATAATATGCATTGCACGGGGAAGACAGTTAATGATTTGCATGCATGCTCATTGACTATGAAAAGGGTTAAAAGACAAGGCATCTACCGCTACGCCTTCTGTACTAACCATACAAAATGGTAGAGTGAGTAAGCCAAAACTGCAAGCGAATAAGAAGAAAGGCAAAGGCAAGGGTAATAAGGGCAAACAAGTTGCGACTTATTCGAAACCCAAGCAGAACTTTGTCAAGAAGAGTCAATCTCACAAGGATGAGACTTGTCACCATTGCAAGGCTAGTGGTCACTGGAAGAGGAATTGCCCTCTTTACCTTGAAGAATTGCGAGAAATAAAGAAGAAGTCTAAGCAGAGCGTTGCAGCTTCAGGTACTTTATTTATGATTGAATTGTTCAATTTAACATACAGATTAAATTCCTGGGTATATGATACGGGATACGGTATTAACATTTGTAATACGTTGCAAGGATTTAATCTGGAAAGGAAGCTTTCCTATGGGGAACAATGTATGCAAGTAGGAAATGGCGCACAAGTAGCGGTTGAAGCTATAGGAACTTTTGATCTAGTTTTACCTTCGGGTTTAGTACTGAGATTAAATGATTGTCATTATGTACCTACAAGTGTTAGGCGTGTTATTTCCTTTTCTTGTTTGTTAACTAATGCATTCGTTCGCACGATTGATAATAACGGAGTTTCTTTTTGGAAAAGGGGTATTTTCTATTTAAATGCAATTTCTGTGAATGGTGTATTTGAAATAGACATGATGATAATGAATCCAAGAACGATAAATCTGTATTTAGCATGAGTAAGAAGAGAAAGTTTGACAAGAACTTTTCTTATCTTTGGCATTGTAGACTTGCCCATATTGGGAAGACTCGAATACAAAAGCTTCAACGTGAAGGTCTTTTGGAAAATATCAATGATGAATCATTTGATAAATGTGAGTCTTGTATCACTAGAAAGATGACCAAGAAACCTTTTAATAGCAATATTGAAAGGTCTACTGATCTACTTGGACTTATACATTGTAACACCCCCAAATTTATACAACTCAATACAACGGAAGACTAGTTGGTGTTACGGGATAGCACATTACTCACATCATAGACAACGCATAAAAATCGCGTCGTTTAATAATAAAGCATTTCCATTCATAAATATAAAAGTTACATAGGTCCCAAGTCATTGTATTTCATACAGGTTTTACAAGCATTTGAATGGAAATTATTATTTAAGTGCGGGCCATGAATTCTTGTCGTCTTCCCAAGAATTACCTTCAAGTACCTGAGATAAAACATGTTAAAAGAAAAGGTCAGCGATAACGCCGAGTGAATTCATAGAGTTTAATAAAATCCATCAATATAACATCGGTATAAAATTATTACCGAAAATCATTTTGTACAAATCTTTGTAATAGGCCATAAAATAGCCAAAGTCATTTTATACAAATCTTTATAAAAAATCATGATATATGCTTTTGCCTTCAAAATCATTATACGAACCATTGTCGTAAAAACATCATACAATACGTTTTATAACGTTGTATAAAGTTAAATAAAAACCGTCATATGAATATGGTTATATAAAACCAAAACACAAACATAACATCAGTAATAAGACCCCGTATTGCTAGTCAGGCAATACATCGTAATTCAATGCGTATATCAATATTTTCGTTATTTGGATTATTACAAGCCGCATGACATTGTTACCTTACTATCACAACAACGGGTAGCTAACCCGATACTCAATTTGCCTATCTAAGTTAGCGTGTCATCACAATAATCACGCTATGGAAGTCTTCTCATACATAAATTCGCTTACCAATCAATGTGGCACGACGGGGATCAACAGTCAAGGCGCGAACTGGGGTGATCGTCCCCAAATAGTACTATTATATGCATAAGCGTCTACCAAATCCGGTAGTTCACAATTCATGCTAATGGGACTTTTAGTGACATAACCTAACTTTAATAATCCATTTTGTTTCATACATCGGGTCATATAATCATTCATCAGGTCATACAATCATTCGGGTCCAAATCAATAAACACACAATCGGGACAACTGGTGTCCTATTTCATAAAAACTAACATGTTATCTCCCTCGCGGGTTTATAAAACATTTCATAAAAACATTTAAAAGAGTGCGAGGCTATGAACTCACGTTGATGTGGGAAGGCGGGTTATCGGCAATTCGGACGTACGGTACGTGCTTCAATCACGGAAACCTAGACAAATAATACTCGTCTTAGACTTTTGTCCAATGACTTTATCAAAATAACAATTATGTATACATATGATGATTTTATATATATGATGATCAAGTGGGTTTATACATTCTCATTTACTCATTTTAGTGTTATGTATTGGTAACTTTTATACTAGTTTACTAGTTTTACTTATTTACATGTTTTAGGCCCAATAAGCCTATTATAAGCCCAATAATTAAAATTAGTCCATTTTACACTTTTATTATCAGTATTATACTTTACATGTTCGGCCCAAGTGGGTTAAGCCCAATAAGTAAATTTATAAGTGTTTAGCCCATTTAGTTGGATTAATAGTCCAATAATGCTAACTTAGCCCGTTAATGTCCGTATGTTATATAGTTCGGTTTTTATCGGTTTTTACTTGTATTAAGTACTTATATATCATTATATGACTTTTAAAAAGTTTACATTAGACGGGTCCGATCTTCTAAGTTTTAATTGACGAAAAACGTTAATTTTATGGTTTTAGCCGAAAAGACGTAAAATCATGTTTATAGTTTTTATAACTTATAAAACTGCCAAACTACCATTTTTATAAAATGTCCATTTATTTATCCTTATACATATTTATATAAATGAAATATATAAGTTAGTAGATTTTAATTTCATATTGTATACTATATTATTTGAGTGCTTATATAATACTATTAAACTTTAATTTCACAAAATCTGATTTTTAGTTTCACTTTCACCAGATTTATCATATCTTGAGTTCTATAAGGAGATAGAAGCTCACTTTTGGATGACATAAACTTCATATTATTTTCTACAAATAAGTTAGATATAGATACTGCTCAATCTATGTCTAAGTATCCTTAACAGTCCCTACAAAACAGACTATTCAGATTGGTATACTAATTTTGTTTTGATCATATCTCACTCATTTTTATGATTCCATTACATGGCCAACTCTCACATGTGTATGACATCTAATACTTACTGTAAATTGATTCCACCATGCCATTTTATCAGTTTATCATTTGGTTACTTACTGTTTTTATACAGCCATCATATTTAGCAAGATTTTAACCTTGTTACCTATGGTTTTCCATCTTTTTAACCATATTTATCAAATCTATCAACACCAAATCCACACATAATATTTTTAATCATCATTCATCATCATATACATATACATAAATAAAGAAATTATAAGATTACATAATCAAAATAACTAGAGGATGGCATAAATAAAGAAATTATAAGATTACATAATCAAAATAACAAGAGGATGGGAAGAACAATCTTTATACCACCAAGGTTGTGTAAGTTATGATCAAGGCTTAGATTTTTGATGGCAAAACTTATAATAGATCAACACCAATCTTCAAGACCACCAATACTTGTAAAATTCTTGTAGAAATCAGCCCTATGACACCAACAAATCTTCTCCTTGGATGTTAAAATCACCACCAATCAATAGAGCTTGAAAAGGGCTTCATAAAATGTGTAAATAACATATGAATTCATGGTTAAATTTGATCAAATGAGGGTGTTTAGGGGTGGTTCTTGGACGAATTTTAGAGAGAGGAGAGAGTTTGGTGAGTGGTTTGCATGAGTGAAATGTGCAAATGGTAAGTGTGTAGTAGTTTTGTGGTTTTGGGTGGAAAGTTAGCTTACTTGTTAAGCTTAGCTTAACAAGTGTAAGCAACTAGCTACAACTTGGACACATCATATGCTGTGGTGTCAAGTTTTGGCCACCCATAGTGGGGGTGAGGCAAGTGTAAACTTGTCTCATCTCCACTAATGTACGGGTACTCCTCGATTCTAGTTTCCTCGATTTACGTGCCCTCGGGTCGTTTTACAAAAAATGTTATTATAAATTATGAATCAACGGCACAAAACGAATATAATAAAAATTGTCTCATCAAAAACGGAGTTCAAAAACATAAATACGTAATCCTAAGGTTTCCGGTTTAGTCGTAAATGACGTTAAATTATTCACCTAAGTCCTAATCTCTTCTCGTAAATTTGTGAGTTTATGAACCAACACAAATTAAAAACTCCAAAATAATATTCACGGATAATTTTATTTTCTGAAGTGTCGGACTGTCACCAAAACGATATATGTAAACGTAAGCACGTAATCGTAGAATCCTCCGGTTTAGACGTAGTCGATGCTACTTCAAGACGTAAATCCAAATTTCTTTCCAGAAATGAGTGAGTTCATAATATAACATTAAAATAATGTTTTTAAATTATACTTGAGAATAAAATATCAACCATAAATCGATGGATTGTCACAGCATTTACCCCTAAACAGGATCTTTGTCCTCAAAGATCATTTTATCTTACTACTCGCTTCTTATAGAGTTAAAGCCATGTGGGTATTTCCTCCACATTCGGTCTTTTATCACAAGTGTAATCCATTATAATACGGGAGTTTCATAAAACTTAACTACGGAAATAAGATCAAGCTTAATGTTGACTTACTTTCTCTATCCATGATGTTCACGGGTTTTTGATGAATGCAACTTTTCGCCGATCTAAACTTCATCAAGAAGAAATCAGATTTTCACTTGATAGACATTTATCAAGTTCGATATATGAAACATAATTCACGCAGTCCTTGAAGTCCTAGGGTAGATCGAGCTTATATGCCTTTCAAACCAACTCTTTATATTATCTCAATGGTCCCATACAACGGGGACTTATATCCCATGATCTTTCAAATCATTAATTCATTTTTCCATGGTTAAAATTTTTGGCATAACTTCGCTACCCATCTGGCACTTCAAGATCTACATTTCATATTCACATAACCTCCTGCCGACTACCGGCAGTCAATAATCAGATCCTAATTTCAACAATCATTTCAGGTCTCGCGGGTCGAGTATTTTGTATGGTTAGGTTCGCCATCATAGGAAACCTTAAACCTAAAAGACATGTCTAACTCACAATGGGTGTATGTCGGGTTTCTTCGTCCCAACTCCTGCTTACAGATGCTCTAATATATATCCTCACAAGATTCGATCTTGATCCTAATACGACAATTATCAATGATAATCTCTCCAAAGGAAAACGATTTTACAGTTATTACCAAAGGTCAATCATTCAAACATAAAACAGCACTTATAGTATTTTGTATCGTTACTTTACCTCGTCCCTTCGATTGGGGTGGTACACAGTACTCTCATCAAGATTCGTTCTTAATGACTTCTGAGCAAATCTCTAGAAATTCGATGCGAAGCGAGAATCTTGATAGAGATGATCGATACAGGCACACCATGTTTACACAACTCCTTTAGATACAAAAGAGTCAATTTCTTCATCAAGAATCTATCATTAACAGGAATGATATTAGCAGATTTGGTCAGTCTGTCGACGATGACCCAAATCGAATCAAATTCAGATGATGACCTTTTCAATAGGTAGACGTTTACTAATGTATGAGGCGGTGTCTGCCTTCATAATTTGCCATCAGTACAACTTCTTCAGATAAAGATACATTTAGTCAGAAATGTCATGAATAGAATACTTATACTTACGAGATTCCAACATGACTACATCTCAAAATCTCCACATTTAGGCAACCACAAGTGGCCTTTTAAACATTTAACGCCATCGGCTTCTCAATTCTAATGGTTCACATTAGCCGCGAACCCCTTTTATTATCTATATTATCCTTTTTACAAGCATCGGCTATTCTTAAATTATTCGGCAATTTATTTTGCACAGTCATTACTAAGGAATAAATCATAATTGATTCTTTATCCTTTCTCTATTATGTGTCAGTATCTCCATTCACCTTTCCTGGTGAAATAATTATCATGTCCGCAATTCGTTCATAATTTCTTTCTTCATATTTTCTAAGTTTTTGTTTCGTCTCAACTATTATTTTTATCAGTTTTTCTCAATCCGACGTTTAAAGCATCGACAAGTATTACAAGTAATTAAATAATAAATATTAAATTTTTATGAAATGAAAACGTAAAAATTTTAAATTTCTTAGTTCGACCAATTATATAAAAAATGTTCAAAATAAATTTGAATTTAATCAACACAATTTTTGTTGATTTACCAAAAATAACTAATAAGATTCGTAAACGTTCAAAAAATCTTTGGTTATACTTTGGTCAAAATTTTCTTAGTTGAAAAGCAATAATTGTCGTTTTCAATTTCAAGTCATGGTTTAAATGGTTTCCTCAATCCTTCTTAGGTTGTCTTGAGGTATACACAACCATTTACCCCTAAACAGGAGTTTAGTTAAATGTTCTGGGTATAAGGGAATAATCCCTCAAAAGTTATTTTTGATAAAACATTTGTCAAAACATATTTGCACCTACTTTTTGGTAAAACCCAAAGTCTTAAAAGGGCTCTTAATTTTTGAAGAGTCAATATAGATTCCATTATCTTATTAATCAAACGGTCAATTAATGTAAATGATTAAGTCTTTAATCACATGTTAAATAATCAAGGTACAAGTTTTCATTGTTCGGCCAATTTAGGGCAATCTATAACTAATTATTAACTCATTCTTATTCTTATAAACAAACAAATAGTCCTTAATGATCGCAAGCATGAATTTATCATTTTACAGCCTACACACGTGATTCGCCAAATTTATGAATTCTACATGTGCATTGGTCAATTCAAACAACATCACGTGAAACTCATAATGTTCATTACAAGTTCTGGATGTAGTGATTGGAATAGATAATCTTTTTCGCGGACGCGAAGTTGATAATAACCATGCCGTGGATCAAATCTTTAGAACATACGCTAGAACCTTGTAAATGATCGAACAGTCTATCATATTGGGTAGTGGATATAGATTTTAATCGTCAATTTACTTAGTTCACGGTAATCAATAAACATAAGGAATGATAACACCATAGCTCTTCATGATGACGAGCTTGGTAGTATAAAAGCTTTCTCCTACAACTCTCGCAGTTGCACGGTAATTCTTTCGATTCAGATGGTGCTGATGTGTAGTGCACATGCCACAGGTGTAGCACCGGGAATATAATCGATACCAAATTCAACTTGCCTTAATGGCGAAAGTCTAGGTAATTCACCACAAATACCTCTAAAACTTCAGATAACAGAAACATCTTTTAATAAATTCATATTAGGTTCTTTCTAGATTATAATATCTATGACTAATTCACAACCATTCACGGTATAATTTCAAGTTTAAATGCGGGATATGGTCATCCATCAAGAATTATTTAGATCACTTTTGATAATCAACATCTTATCTTTTAGGGGAATTCTACTCGAGTTCCCATCAATTAAGACAATGTCGTCATGTCATAATCAATCAATCCATTCTACTGGCACTATCAACTTTCCAGTTTCATTATCGTTGATAAGATGTGAACTTCTCAAAAGACTAATAATAACTCATAATCCTTCACAAATTCAAGGATATCTGGAGACACAACTACCATTAAAAGAGTAAGGTCAACACATAATCTACGCGAAAGAATTTCTAATCAGATACAGACAAAAACATTTAACGAATATGAATATATCCTATGTTTTCATAATTTGAGTACGCATTCGAAGGCTCCTCGGATCGTTACCCAGGTCATTCAAATGAAATTAAATCAAAAGAAATGATAGGAACGTCGATACATCCAGTCAGGTATCAACACTCGATAATCAGATACTTTTCCAAAGAATCTCACCACGGGAGAATTGGACTAGAAGGGGATATCAATTGTCAATTAAGACAATTTCCACAGATGAGTAAATTCGACTCAGAAGAATAAATAGTACGGGCACATATGTAGGTGTCCCTATCAATATGTCCCTATTTTTCACTTCTTGCAGATCTCATAAAATTTAATCTTTCACAATCTTCAAAGAAAATGTAATGTTTATTAACAATTTTATGGTGACTACTAATCAGCCTTGCATGGTCCCTTCCAAATTGTATGTAGGCGCGCAACTATATACAATTTCAAGATTAACGATGCAATACTCAGTTCGTCAAAATTTTGTCATCATGTTTATAATAAAAACATTTTCATGCTCAATTCTTAAATTAGAATCAAAAATAAATTTACAAAGATTTTCTTTATTATGAAAACAATTAAGTTTTCCAAGGGGTTTTATAAACAACTTCATTTCGATAATGATCACTTATAAATCTCACTTTGAATAATCCTTATAGTGATGAAAATTCAATTTTCTCAAGGGATACTGTTTTATCTTATAAAACAATGAGTGATCTGCAAAAGAGTGATGAAGACTTGTTCACCAAGAACTAACTACAATCTAATAGGAAATGAGCTTAGCCAAATAATCATGAGGTTCATGACCTTGCTGGCGCTCGAAAAGAATAATCCACAACGTAACTCAAATCGAGATGAGTACTTGTTCAGTGGTTGCATCACTAATGCGAGCATTAGGATGAAGCAATAAAAGATAGATAACATCAATACATGTAGGATTTAGCAATCAAAGGTAGTCTTTTCATTAATCACAAACAAGTCAAAATTGTATCGTAACACATTACGTGTCACTATGTCATACAATTCCAAGAACTCATCCTACCAACTGATGTCTCAGTTAAGTTAGGGATTTTTAAAAGATAACACAATGAATACTAATCTATAAGAGTCATTAGGTGTCCCACCTGTCCCGGAAGATCCATCGGTCCCAATTCAAAAGAAGACTTCTTCAATTTATTTATTGGACACTGGGCATTCTCATCATTAGACAATAGCCTAGGAACAACACTTAACACGAACTAACAATCATTTAAAACCTTATAATTCAATCACAGAACTTAACGACTTCCTTTTAACAATTTCATATTCCATACAAGTTAAATTTTTACTTCATTCAAGTTTCAACCAACTTATACTCAATGCAACATCCTACTTCATTCTCCAATACTTTCAACCTTATTCTTAGACCTTAAAAGGGAAATAAAAACTCAATATGAACAACACTTAATTTCCAATCCTATATCTCTTACAACAATAATTATCAAATGAGTCACTAGTATAAAATGACTCACACATTCAATTAGATTCTCGGAAAGGTACTAGTGGCATGAGACTTTTGCAACATTCACCCTTTCGATTTCAATTTAAGAATCGGGTGACAACGAATCAGATGACACCTTTCTAGGTGGTAACGTTTTGTCAAACTCCACTCTATAAGGAAAGATCGTCATGACATCGATATCAGATTTAATCTCGCCAATTCTTCTTTAATATCGTAATCAACTAATATCAACATTTCTACGAATATCAACCATTTGTTGGGATCATAAATATCCACAACTTGGTTTAGATCTAGGATAGCTAGAATTCCTACGAGAATAGCTTCGATTAATTTACTAGGGGATTTAGGGTTCCTTGTGACAATCTACATCGTATAAATACCTCGTATAAATATCAAAATAATCATCAAACAATCATGTAGTAAAATTACATCATATATATATATATATATATATATATATATATAATCCAAGTTATATATATATATATTAAAATAACACTTCTCAGTCTGGCCTTGTCGGTAACTCGGGAATTCTTCGGCACCGTTATAGTCAAAATATTTTTAGACATTTTGTGAAAAATGTTTATAGTTAAAAGATTTTGAAATGTTTTATTCAAAACCTTGGTTTTAAAAATCTTTCGTTCTCTATAACGAGAGCTCTGGTACCAAAATGTAACACCCCCAAATTTATACAACTCAATACAACGGAAGACTAGTTGGTGTTACGGGATAGCACATTACTCACATCATAGACAACGCATAAAAATCACGTCGTTTAATAATAAAGCAATTCCATTCATAAATATCAAAGTTACATAGGTCCCAAGTCATTGTATTTCAAACAGGTTTTACAAGCATTTGAATGGAAATTATTATTTAAGTGCGGGCTATGAATTCTTGTCGTCTTCTCGAGAATTACCTTCAAGTACCTGAGATAAAACATGTTAAAAGAAAAGGTCAGCGATAACGCCGAGTGAATTCATAGAGTTTAATAAAATCCATCAATATAACATCGGTATAAAATTATTACCGAAAATCATTTTGTACAAATCTTTGTAATAGGCCATAAAATAGCCAAAGTCATTTTATACAAATCTTTATAAAAAATCATGATATATGCTTTTGCCTTCAAAAACATTATACGAACCATTGTCGTAAAAACATCATACAATACGTTTTATAACGTTGTATAAAGTTAAATAAAAACCGTTATATGAATATGGTTATATAAAACCAAAACACAAACATAACATCAGTAATAAGACCCCGTATTGCTAGTCAGGCAATACATCGTAATTCAATGCGTATATCAGTATTTTCGTTATTTGGATTATTACAAGCCGCATGACATTGTTACCTTACTATCACAACAACGGGTAGCTAACCCGATACTCAATTTTCCCATCTAAGTTAGCGTGTCGTCACAATAATCACGCAATGGAAGTCTTCTCATACATAAATTCGCTTACCAATCAATGTGGCACGACGGGGATCAACCGTCAAGGCGCGAACTGGGGTGATCGTCCCCAAATAGTACTATTATATGCATAAGCGTCTACCAAATCCCGTTAGTTCACAATTCATGCTAATGGGACTTTTAGTGACATAACCTAACTTTAATAATCCATTTTATTTCATACATCGGGTCATATAATCATTCATCAGGTCATACAATCATTCGGGTCCAAATCAATAAACACACAATCGGGACAACTGGTGTCCTATGTCATAAAAACTAACATGTTATCTCCCTCGCGGGTTTATAAAACATTTCATAAAAACATTTAAAAGAGTGTGGTGCTATGAACTCACGTTGATGTGGGAAGGCGGGTTATCGGCAATTCGGACGTACGGTACGTGCTTCAATCACGGAAACCTAGACAAATAATACTCGTCTTAGACTTTTGTCCAATGACTTTATCAAAATAACAATTATGTATACATATGATGATTTTATATATATGATGATCAAGTGGGTTTATACATTCTCATTTACTCATTTTAGTGTTATGTATTGGTAACTTTTATACTAGTTTACTAGTTTTACTTATTTACATGTTTTAGGCCCAATAAGCCTATTATAAGCCCAATACTTTAAACTAGTCCATTTTACACTTTTATTATCAGTATTATACTTTACATGTTGGACCCAAGTGGGTTAAGCCCAATAAGTAAATTTATAAGTGTTTAGCCCATTTAGTTGGATTAATAGTCCAATAATGCTAACTTAGCCCGTTAATGTAGTTCGGGTTTTATCGGTTTTTACTTGTATTAAGTACTTATATATCATTATATGACTTTTAAAAAGTTTACATTAGACGGGTCCGATCTTCTAAGTTTTAATTGACGAAAAACGTTAATTTTATGGTTTTAGCAGAAAAGACGTAAAATCATGTTTATAGTTTTTATAACTTATAAAACTGCCAAACTACCATTTTTATAAAATGTCCATTTATTTATCCTTATACATATTTATATAAATGAAATATATAAGTTAGTAGATTTTAATTTCATATTGTATACTATATTATTTGAGTGCTTATATAATACTATTAAACTTTAATTTCACAAAATCTGATTTTTAGTTTCACTTTCACCAGTTTTATCATATCTTGAGTTCTATAAGGAGATAGAAGCTCATTTTTTGATGAAAAAAACTTCATATTATTTGCTACAAAAAAGTTAGTTATAGCTACTGCTCAATCTATGTCTAAGTATCCTTAACAGTCCCTACAAAACAGACTATTCAGATTGGTATACTAATTTTGTTTTGATCATATCTCACTCATTTTGATGATTCCATTACATGGCCAACTGTCACATGTGTATGACATCTAATACTTACTGTAAATTGATTCCACCATGCCATCTTATCAGTTTATCATTTGGTTACTTACTGTTTTTATACAGCTATCATATTTAGCAAGATTTTAACCTTGTTACCTATGGTTTTCCATCTTTTTAACCATATTTATCAAATCTATCAACACCAAATCCACACATAATATTTTTAATCATCATTCATCATCATATACATATACATAAATAAAGAAATTATAAGATTACATAATCAAAATAACAAGAGGATGGCATAAATAAAGAAATTATAAGATTACATAATCAAAATAACAAGAGGATGGGAAGAACAATC
This sequence comes from Glebionis coronaria, assembly GCA_025667525.1. NCBI lineage: Eukaryota > Viridiplantae > Streptophyta > Magnoliopsida > Asterales > Asteraceae > Glebionis > Glebionis coronaria. Next base: position 11,947 of record JANFOE010002586.1, on the reverse strand, counting down.
TTTATACCACCAAGGTTGTGTAGGTTATGACCAAGGCTTAGATTTTTGATGGCAAAACTTATGATAGATGAACACCAATCATCAAGACCACCAATACTTGTAAACTTCTTGTAGAAATCAGCCCTATGACACCAACAAATCTTCTCCTTGGATGTTAAAATCACCACCAATCAATAGAGCTTGAAAAGGGCTTCATAAAATGTGTAAATAACATATGATTTCATGGTTAAATTTGATCAAATGAGGGTGTTTAGGGGTGGTTCTTGGACGAATTTTAGAGAGAGGAGAGAGTTTGGTGAGTGGTTTGCATGAGTGAAATGTGCAAATGGTAAGTGTGTAGTGGTTTTGTGGTTTTGGGTGTGTAAGCAACTAGCTACAACTTGGACACATCATATGCTGTGGTGTCAAGTTTTGCCCACCCATAGTGGGGGTGAGGCAAGTGTAAACTTGTCTCATCTCTACTAATGTACGGGTACTCCTCGATTCTAGTTTCCTCGATTTACGTGCCCTCGGGTCGTTTTACAAAAAACGTTTTTATAAATTATGAATCAACGGCACAAAACGAATCTAATAAAAATTGTCTCATCAAAAACGGAGTTAAAAAACGTAAATACGTAATCCTAAGGTTTCCGGTTTAGTCGTAAATGACGTTAAATTATTCACGTAAGTCCTAATCTCTTCTCGTAAATTTATGAGTTTATGAACCAACACAAATTAAAAACTCCAAAATAATATTCACGGATAAATTTATTTTCTGAAGTGTCGGACTGTCACCAAAACGGTATATGTAAACATAAGCACGTAATCGTAGAATCCTCCGGTTTAGACGTAGTCGATGCTACTTCAAGACGTAAATCCAAATTTCTTTCCAGACATGAGTGAGTTCATAATATAACATTAAAATAATGTTTTTAAATTATACTTGAGAATAAAATATCAACCATAAATTGATGGATTGTCACATACATACTGATGTGTGTGGACCACTTAGACATACGTCAAGGAAAGGTGCTAGATACTTCTTAACATTTACGGATGATTATAGCTGTTATGGTTATGTTTATTTACTTAAGCATAAACATGAGGTATTTGAAACATTCAAAGTGTTTAAAGCAGAAGTGGAACTGTAATTAGGGAAGAATATTAAAGCTCTTCATTCTGATAGAGGTGGTGAATATTTAAGTCAAGAGTTTATAGATTATCTAAGTGAGAGTAGAATTGTTCAGCAGCTTACTTCTCCCTATACTCCACAACAAAATGGTGTATCCGAAAGGAGGAGAAATTGTACAATTATTGGATATGGTACGATCTATGTTTAATCTTACAACTTTACCTTTATCCTTTTGGGATTATGCTTTAGAATCTGATGTTCGCATTTTAAATATGGTTCCCATAAAGAAGGACGATAAGACACCATATGAACTATGGCATGGCAATAAGCCATATTTGTCTTATTTAAAGGTCTGGGGTTACGAGGCGTATGTGAAACGTGACTCGGGTGACAAACTCCAACAAGGATCAATAAAATGTATCTTTGTAGGATACCATAAGGAAACTATGGGTTCCTACTTTTATTATCCACTTGAGAACAAAGTGATTGTTACTAGGTATGGAGACTTCCTTGAATCTGATATTGTAAATCAAGAATTCAGTGTGAGAAATTATGATCTTGAGGAGAGTCATATAGATACATTACCTTTTGAAAACACTAGCGATGTAATTCTTGTAGAACTAGAAAGTCTGGCGGTTCCACTGGAATTAGTTCCTCGGCGTAGATCTGCAAGGATTAAAAACGCAAATAGAAATAAGTGTCTTAACATAGAGAATGATGATGAGTTAGGGGATCTTGGTGAACGTGCTAATTATAAATCCGCCATACTTGATCATGAGAATGCTAAGTGGATGGTTGCTACGGATGAGGAAATGAAATCCGTGAAAGTAAATGATATTTGGATTCTTGTAGAACCACCACCGAATGCTAAATTAGTGAGACATAAGTGGATATACAAGAAGAAAACCGACATGGACAGAAAAGTACAATCCTATAAAGCTCGTTTAGTAGCTAAAGGTTTTACACAAACTTTTGGTGTAGACTACGAGGAGACATTTTCTCCTGTAACAGAATTAAGAGCTATTAGGATTCTCATAGCTATATCAGCATACTATGACTATGAGATATGGCAAATGGATGTTAAAACTGCCTTCTTGAACGGTCGCTTAGATGAAGACATATACATGCAACAACCAGAAGGGTATGTTGATCCTGAGAATCCAGGACATGTGTGCAAACTTCAAAGGTCCATTTATGGTTGAAGCAAGCATCATGTCAATGGAATAAAATATTTGACGAAGAAATCAAAAAGTTTGAATTTATTCAGAATCGTGATGAGCCATGTGTATATCGCAAAGCTAGTGGGAGTGATGTAGTATTCTTAGTCCTATATGTTGATGACATATTAATCACGGGAAGTAACATTCCAAGACATAAAGTTGTTAAATATTATCTTGGTAAATGTTTTTCTATGAAGGATTTAAGAGAAGCTGCATACATTCTGGGAATTAAGATCTATCGGGATAGGAAAAGACGGTTAATTGGTCTATGTCAAGATGCTTATATAGAGAAGATTTTGAAGAAGTATAATATGCATAATTCCAAGAAAGGTTTTCAACCTATGTAAGTTAAGCATAATCTGAGTCATGAGATGGATGCATCAACTCCTGAAGAGGAGGCACACATGCAGAAGGTGCCTTATGCTTCGATTGTAGGATCTATTATGTGTGCTGTTAGATGTACAAGGCCTGATGTGGCGTTTGCTCAGAATTTGGTCAAGTAGTTACCAACAGAATCCAAAGAAGCTCCATTGGACTGTTGTTAAACATTTTCTGCAGTATTTGAGGAATACGAAAAGAAATGTTTGGTATTCGAAGGGTAGCCATATAAATAACTAAATGTGGTTTGGATTAGGAATTTTATTGGAGATCTTGCGATGATGCTTGCAATAAAAGAACCTATAGATATGTATTGTGACAATTATGCCACAACAATATTTGCCAATGACCCTAGAGTAATGAAAGGCACCAGACACTTTTTGCGTAGACATCACTACGTCCGAGAACAAGTTGAAGCTCAGGAAATCAAATTAATAAAAGTTCACACAGATGATAACGTAGCCGATCCTTTAACTAAGGATTTACTAGACCAAAGATAGTTAAGCATGCCAAGGCGATTGGGCTGCAACTAGCTAGCGAACTCATGCAATGAATATGTGATTAGTATTTGGATAAAGGATGTACGATATTGTAAATCTTGCTTATGTTAGAGAGAGAAATAGATAGAAAGATGGTGAATTTCACAAACACTTCTAGAGAGAGAAAGTGAGAAACTATGTGTTTTTTATGAATGAAACCACACCCTCTCCATATAAGGAGAGGGTTTATATACCTAAGCCTTATGATGGGCTTGGGCTTACATATTGGGCATTCCATACATTCCATGGACAAGGCCTTTCCATGTTTACTTAATGTAAAATAACTACAATACGAACTACTACTAAATATATTGTCAGAGTGACCGAATTTTCCTAAATACGTAAAACGTATTTCTAACAATCTGCCCCAAAGGGAGGTCACTCCAAACAAGGGTGTTACCGAAGTTACAATAATAAAATAAACCTAGCATACTATGCTTGTCTTGAGCTCGTAGGCTTCGTCTTTCTTTTCTTTTTCTTTTCTAGTGAACATGTTGATGTGATCTTTGATATCAATCTTTAGCATTACTCTCTTGCCTTGATCTTGTGCATCCATCACTTTTTATATCCGCCTCCTCGTGACTTCATGTCCCACATACTTATACCTTCGTAATTCTTGAAAGCTTCAGAGTTCGATACAGCAGAAGACTTAACTATTAGGCTTTCTTGAATTATATAAATTATTAAGTGCATAAAGTATAAGCATGTGGGGACGACTACTTCTCGGACACCGCGACGCCACCGTCTTCAAATGTAGTAACATAAGTAGACACGAATGAAATGGATTTGAACATTTTATTCTAGTTCGGTAGCATTTAACCTCTGGTCGGTGAAGACCGTTGGACGATATTAAATATCATACATGTGGCAGGTAGATTTAATTAAAAATCTCCTTGACAATATTTCGCGGGTAAACCCGTTCTCTTTACTCGACGTCCAAAGCTGAATGCGAACGTAAAGAGTGAATCATTTGGATAAAATTATCCGCATGATTGAATCCGTCAATTCCGATTCTTGGAACAAGTTTGATTCATTAAAGAATCGCACCATCGTTGCTTTCCAGTTGTCACTATCTTGATTCGTATAGAATCTTGCAAGTTACCTACCAAGTGCCGTTTGATGTTAACACTAGAAGGATTTCCACTCATCACTGTGAACACTATAGAGTCTCACTCTGAGTGTTCTGGCAAGATCACTAAGATATTGCGTAAAGGCCTAGAACGTGTTTAAGTTCAATTAAGAATTAAACAACTGTTGCTTTCTAGTTATCACAAGTTTGATTCATAAAGAATCTCACAAGTCACCTACCATGAGCTTTTTGATATTTGCTCAAGAAGGATTTCCATCTTCATTGTAAATACTTGCGTATTACTCAGATTTTCAGGCAAGATCATGAAGATATTGCGTAGGACTCTTAAAATGTTTCTTACTTTTCACAATATGTAAAGAAGCAAGGAGATATGAAAATGTGTCCTAATGAGATATTTGATGATCTCAAATGGCTCTAGAATCGATCGTGCATTTTGGATTTTTAGTGATCGGAGGCTGGAGAGGAGTGCCACCATTTCAAAACTAATTTACTCGGAGTGAATAAATCGATAGATAACGTGTTGATCTCCGTGTGATTAAAACAAATATATTTTGAGAGATATCTGAGTTAGTTGGGATGGGTTGTGCATTGCATCACTGGGTCCATGATGTCTATCTTCAATATCAAGCATCCTTAAAATGATCTCAATAGCAAATGTGTTGACCCGGTTTCTGCCTAAGGTTGTAAGGAGGGCTTCTTTCTTTAGACCCTTTATCTTTACAATTCTTTTTCATTCTTCAACCCCTTCAATGCTTACCAATACGTCAAAACTAGCACCTTGTTGTGATTGTTCCAGTGCTAACTTAAATACTTGGTCGACATTCAACTACTTTCACAATCTTCCTCATCTTTCCTAAGGACTACTATTTCTAGCTATGGAATGTCCTTGGGATGATTCCTCCGGTTTTGGAAGAATCATTGGATTAACCTATCCTACCATCCTTATGTCACCACAATCTTCATCGTCGTGAAATAAATGGGTTGTGGGTAAGTATAAATCACCATTAAATCCATTTTTATATAGCAAATCTATTTTTCTCCCCTTAACATATGCTACGATATTCGAAAACATTTCGCACATGTCGGGATGAGCTATCACGTTAAGTCAAACCATTTGTGATAAATTTCCCATATTAAGTCACATTTTCTCCCCCATATTAAAAATATTAACCCAACCGATATTTTTGATATCAATTGGTTTAATGAAGTTTTAACAAAGTTTTTGGGAAGAAAAATGCAATTCCGTTTAATCTCCATGAGACCAAATTGTGAGATATGATACCGATTTGTAACATGATCACATATTCACCATATTAGAATAAATTGACAAGGTTGGACCTGATTGATGAGAACATCATATGATAAGATCAAATGGTTCTTGTCGGAAAATGTTGGTCGCCTGGTCACGTCTGAAGTCATCTCTTGACACCACATGTACGATTGGTATTGTTGTCTTGACACCAATTAGTGAACTTGGCACTTTTGTCATCGAAGATTCTGAATGCTAGACAATTGCTCCCCCTCAATTTTGACCCATCTTCTTTTGAAAGAGATGTAGTCGGCGTTTGAGTAGTCGCATCGTCAAGTATGTAGATACCAATTGTAGATTGCTATGGCTGTAGAGATGATAACTTCATAAAAACAAGATTTCTCTTGTTGTAACAAATAAATGCACTGATGCGTACATTTATCCGTGTTAGATTGTGTTATAACGTAAACACAATCCCTTACATGGTTATAAAGTAAACCATGCCCGAGAAAATTAATTCCCGTTGTGAGCCAAAGCTTTCATAAGAAATACTTGACTTTAATATGAAAAGCGGGTTGCAGTCTGAAATAACTACAAGCCATATAGGCATGTTTTATGAAATATTTACAACTTTTGTATGAACTCTATTTATGGCGCCGTGTCAATATTAATCAACATTTCTATGGCCGTAAATATTATCGTACCAAAAGACATGCCTTTGAAAAATAAAGAAAAAATATTTTTGGATTTTTCTAAATTTTTCAATTTTTGTGGTTTTTATATGGTTTTATATTTTTGTATTTTGCTTTTGTGAATAAAAATATAAACAATATATACAGATGATCACCAAGGATACTGAGAATAGTTTACCACCACTATTCTTTCGCTTCATCTGCTAATTCCTTTAGAGTCTCAGGCGAGAAGGTTCTCAATCCTAGCTTGTCGGCCAAAAATTCAGTTCGAGCGCGATCTAAAGCCTTCGTGAAAATATCCGCCAATTGATACTCAGATCAGACAAAGTAAAGCTCGATCACTCCATTTTCCACTTACTCCTTGATGAAGTGGTAGCGAATGTCAATATGCTTCGACCTGGAAAATTGAACATTGTTGCAGCATAAGGCAATTGCACTCTTGTTGTCGTAGTACATCGGAATTTTGTTGAAACCTAGACCATAGTCGGTTAATTGCGATCTCATCCAAAGAATTTGAGCACAACAACCGGATATAGTTATGTATTCTGCTTCCATACTTGAAATTGCAGTGCTTTTCTGCCTTCTAGATGCCCAACTGATTAGTCGATCTCCTAGTAGTTGCAAAGTTCCACTCGTGCTACGCCTTGTATCTTGACAACCCGCGTGATCCGCATCTGCATATGCCATTAGTGCAATCGAATTTCGAGTACCAAAGTTCCCGGTTAATGGTTCCTTTAAGATATCGGAAGATCCGTTTCACAGTAGCCAAGTGTAACTCAATAGGCCGAGTTTGATACCGAGCACAAATATATATAGCAAACTGAAGATCATGTCGACTAGTTGTGATATACAGAAGGGTACCGATTATTCCACGATAAAGTATCAGATCAACGACAATTCCATGTGGATCTACATCTAGCTTAGTTCGTTCCACCATTGGAGTATCCATGGGGTCGCAAGATTCCATCTTATATTTCTTAAGCGATTCAAGGGCATACTTGGATTGATTGATAAAGATGCCTCTGGGACTCTGAGATATCTGAAGTCCTAAGAAGAATGATACCTTGCCCATTATTGACATCTTAAACTTGGGAAGACATGAGTGTCCCAAACTCATCGGATAAGGTTTGGGCCGAGGTAGCAAATATAATATCATCAACATATATTTGTACCATAATCATATCTTTACCTTGTTTCTGAATGAACAGCGTGAGATCCACCTTGCCTATAGCGAAGCCTTGCGTGATGAGGAATTGTGACAATAGATCATAACACGCGCGTGGAGCTTTCTTCAACCCATAGAGAGCCTTCTTAAGCTTGTACACGTGGTTAGAATATTTAGAATTCACAAAACCATCCGGTTGTTGAACATAGACCTCTTCCTTGATTTCACCATTAAGAAATGCCGTCTTCACATCCATTTGATAGACGATCATATTCATGTGGGCTGCATAAGCAAGGAAAAGTCTAATAGCTTCCAATCGGGAAACAGGTACAAAGGATTCCATAAAGTCGATGCCTAATAATTGCTTGTATCCACGAGCTACTAGTCGAGCTTTGTTCTTCAATATTCCGCCTAACTCGTCGAGTTTCACCTTGTAAACCCATTTCAAAGTGAGTAACTGCAGTTGATCCGGGCATGGGACAAGTTCCCATACATCAAGACGTATAAATTCATTAAGTTCTTCTTGCATAGCTTCTATCCAAAAAGATTGGGTAAATGCTTGTTGCCACGTCTTAGGTTCAACTTCACTGAGTAAAGCATCAAAATGACAAAACATTGCACTTTCTTGTAGCTAACTTCGTGTGGATACCGGACGATTAGGGTCACCAATAATAGAATCTATAGGATGATCCTTTGTCCACTTGCTGTCATGTTGACTAAACCGTGAATTGGAGTAGACCATAGTAGGAGCTTCCTCTGAGGTGGACGACCGGGCTTCATTAGGGTCGGGAATTGGTACACCAAAGAATGGAAGTTCATGCATTTGAGCAAATTCCAAGTCGTGATCATCATCATCCTCTTCATCATCAATAGGCGTGACATGGTTAGTTGAAACATGTGTTGGTTGAGAATTACTCGTTGATGGTATATCTTGACCAATTGTAGGTGTAGACGTATCTGATTGTGCAACGGTTGCTAGAGCTACAACTTTGGTAACCAGAGCTATTACTTCAGGTTCTGGAGCAACAATACTTGGAGGAGTAAAGAATTCATCAAAGAACGGTTGAAACAACGTATCCCATTCATTCCTAGAATGTGACAATCCGTCAATTTATGGTCAATATTTTATTCTCAATATTTATTTGAAAATATTATTTTATGAACTCACTTATTTTTGGGAAGAAATTTGGATTTACGTCTTGAAGTAGCATCGACTACGTCTAAACCGGAGGATTCAACGTTACGTGCTTACGTTTACATACAACCGTCTTTGGTGGCAGTCCGACATTTCAGAAAATAAATTTGTCCATGAATATTATTTTGGAGTTTTAAATTTGTGTTAGTTCATAAACTCACAAATTTACGAGAAGATATTAGGTCTTATCCCATTTGGGAAAGTGTGCAAGAGATGAACACTATCAGACTTCTTTCAGATGAAAGGAAAGAAGAACTTGCAGAAGAGATGGGGATTCAAAAGGCTATGATTGTTCCAAGGCCTTTGAAGAAGGGAGTTCTACTTGAGTTTCCTAAAGATTTGAATATAGTTATTCCCAGTGAAGCTGTTATTAGAAGGAGCATTAAGCTCTTACCCATGATAGCTTCAGATATGGTACAAGTGTAACCTCTTGATGCCAGAAACCCTATCATTAGCTATGAAGAAGATGCAAGTAGGTTTTGGATGATTGGCAGATTTGGGAAAGAGGTACACACATTTACTACTCTTATGTCTCTCTTTGCATGTATGGATAGGGAGGACTTGGCAGACCTTTGGAGGTCATTGCTGGCCAAGTATGAGACTGAAGAACCTACTTCAATCAATAGAATAAAGCTTTGGTCAACATTCAAGATAATATGTGCACCAGAAGAAGAAGATCCTGTTTGGAAGGATCTTGAGGATGATATCAATGGACTTCAATGACGTTTGTATTCAGCTGCTGGTGTGTATTATTTGAGTTCTACAAAGTTTTCTGAGTATCTTCTTGTGGATGCTGAGTATCCTATGTCTAAAGAAGTTTTGGAAAAGATGAAGACAACACAGCTGGAGAATGACTACTCAAGTGATGTGGCCAAAGATTTGATTAGGCATGTTTATTACCAATTTGATAAGATTTGTAAGAATCATCCTAGTTCTTAGTTTTTATTCAGAAACTTGATTACTAGAGTAGATATCAAGTTTAGGGGAGGATTGTTGGGAATAAAATGTAGCCAGTACACTTGGACGCTGACAAGAGTAATCGGGACATTGATAAGAAGAAAACAAGCGTTGACAGAACAAGCGTTGACAGGAAGATGTCAAGCGTTGATAGGATGAAGTCAAGCACTGATAGAAGACTTAGTCTACACGTATTATGTTTCTAGTTTGTTTCTAGTAAAGATATGATCAACAATGTGTTTTCTATGTTTATCTTTACCTAAAATAGCTGATACGTAGACTCTTGTACAAGGCTCCTTATGTCTACAAAAGGAGGCCTTTAGGTTTTGTTTCATATAAGTTTTTCATACGTTTAACACTTTCATTATATGCAAATTCGTTCTAATCAATCAAGTGAAAGTTTGGTTTACATTGCTTGGGTGTTCTTGTTTGAGTATTACTTCCGCATAATACTTAAATTGTTTTATACACAACAAAGTTTCTCTACGTGTTTAACTTGATTTAATCTCGTTTACACAAGCTAAATCGATCTAAGTTTGGGATCAACAATTAGGTGGTAAATCTTGAAGACGCTTAAGTTCGAGTTCTTTATACGATTTTTCTAAAAGATGAACCTTTTCTATGGAAGCGTATTGTTTTAAAAGCTGTTGTTCCTTGAATTTAAGAAGTTTGGTAGCATTAATTTCCGATTCAAACTTTTTAGACTCGAGTGTTTCGAAATCCAATTTAATTTTCTGAAAATCATTTACAACCAACTCTTTTTTCTTTTAATTCATTGGAGAGATTAGCTTTTAATGATTCTATTTCTTTTAAGTGTTCAATCTTTTTCAAAAACGAAATTGGTCAAATTCAGAACACGTTATTTTCTCTGCTTGAGGGACCATTTCAAAAGTTTTGACCTTTTCCTTATATATCGCAAGCTTAGCGGTTAGGTTGGTATTCATATCTATGGTTTGTCGAACAGCCACATTCATGTTATCAATAATATGTTTAGGCACCATTACCAGATCACGTTGATCATAAGATTCCATACCCGTCGTAGCATTTGGTTGAGGTTCACTAAAATGTGTTGGATTGGATACCGCATCATTTGAGTTACTAGTTCTCGAATGCTGTTTGAGGTTGTCATTTTCATGCTCAACATGATGTGGAATATCATGAATATTATTAGATGTGGTTGGTACCTCACTGACGACATCAGAATCGTAGTGAGAGAGATTAGCAACGAGTGCAGCTTGGGCTGAGTGAATGTCATCACAATCTGAATCATATGCATCAAGATCATCTGCTTGATATGCTGCATTAGAAGTAGAGACGACTACAATGCCTTCATTATCTACTGCCCATGGGTCTGCAAGAAATGCTAACTCTTTTGAAATGTCATAAGATTGATTATATATAAATAGCAAACCCACACAGGATGTTATGACATTATTATATATAATGAAATAAAGATTGGGTTTCGTTTATTTCTATTATTTAATAAGTGTATCATATTTTACATGTTTTAATCCATGAATAAATGTTATGCTAAATGTGCGTTGTCGATTAATAATATGGGAATATTATTAAAATAACACAAAACAAAATAGTGATAGAGTATACTTGAAAGTATATTGATCGATTTTGGATGATATTCGATGAATCGAATATAGGACTTATCCCAACTATATGTTATTACTTTATGGATCTTTGTCATTAAGTAAAACATTAATAGTTATCCTTAGACTTGAGATACCAGGAAATTGTTATGAATCTAGTGCATCTCTGTGGAATAATCTAACGCTAAACATAACTGGTAGCTAAAAAGATTATTTTCGGAAGTGTGGCAAAATTTATAAGTTTTGCTCGTAGTCAATAAGGAATTTATTTCCTCCAATTTCGTTTTGGAGTTTAATATAGCTGGGCCCCTCGTGGGATTAGTAAGATGTTTGTGTGGCCACACCCAAATTTGTTTTAATAATCTCGCTGAATCTGTGAACGAGAAACAGAATGGTTAATGAAAGGAATGACTGAGATCCATATCCTTATTAACGTTGTATTAGAAATAAAACGATAATAATAACGATGTAGAATCGTTAAAAGGTTTTGTCCAGGAGACCTTACTCGAGTTGCACTAGAGACATTGCTAAGTGCAACTAAACGCTAGTCAATGTAATCACGATATTCGAAATAGGTCCAAGTGAGAGCTGAAAGTTTATGGACTTATATTTAATAGTCGTATGATAGAATCGAACTCGAGATTACGGGACTACACACAATACGTAAAGAGTTAATTTAATTAATAAATATATTTATTGTATTTATTAATTAATTTAGTTAATATATATATATATATATATATATATATA
>JANFOE010002585.1:0-55551 GCA_025667525.1 Glebionis coronaria | reverse complement strand
TATATATATATATATATATATATATATATATATATATATATATATATATATATATATATATATATATATATATATATATATATATATATATATTATATATATATATATATATATATATATATAATATATATATATATATATATATATAATATATATATATATATATATATATATATATATATATATATATATATATATATATATATATATAATATATATATATATATATATATATATTATATATATATATATATATATATATATATATATATATATATATATATATATATATATATATATATATATATATATATATATATATATATATATATATATATATATATATATATATATATATATATATATATATATATATATATATATATATATATATATATATATATATATATATATATATATATATATATATATATATATATATATATATATATATATATATATATATACATATGTATATATATATATATATATATATATATTATATATATATATATATATATATATATATATATATATATATTATATATATATATATATATATATATATATATATATATATATATATATATATATATATATATATATATATATATATATATATATATATATATATATATATATATATATATATATATATATATATATATATCTAAACCCCTTTATAAAGGAAGGATGGAGAGAGAGTGGTCTATGGGAAATTAGTTTAGAAAATGACACGTGTAAATAATTTGCTAACAAAAATTATCCCTCCCAAATATTATAATTGATTACTTTACCTTATTTACGCCTAAACCAAACAAAAAAGTGAATATACCTACTCCATATATATACATATGTATATATATATATACATATGTATATATATATATACATATGTGTATATATATATATATATATATATATATATATATATATATATATATATATATATATATATATATATATATATATATATATCTAAACCCCTTTATAAAGGAAGGATGGAGAGAGAGTGGTCTATGGGAAATTAATTCAGAAAATGACACGTGTAAATAATTTACCTAAAAAAAATTATCCCGCCCAAATATTATAACTGATTACTTTACCCTATTTACGCCTAAACCAAACAAAAAAAGTGAATATACCTACTCCATATTACCTAAAAAAGTCGTCCGAATGAAATACATCTAAAAAAACCCAGTTTCAAATATCAGATCCCCAAATTTGTTATACTTTATGCAATTACAAAAAATTATGACTACTCATCAACAATCAAAATATCCGATCCCCTGATTAATTTCATATACAATCACAAGAAAATATCCCCAATCAAAATCACTTTATTTTTTTGATTTCATGATTCAATCAAAAAATCACCACTCATCTACAATCAAAATATCAAATCCTCTAATTATATTCATATACAACCACAAAAAATATCACCAATCACAATCCTTTCGTATTTTCGATTTCATGTTACGGTTCGTGAATCATAAATGGTGGATAATCTTAAACCCATCTAATCACATGTATTTTGTGGTATTAATTATAAGGTATGTTATGCTCGGATCTTTTTTCCTATAATAATGGTGGATAAGTATAGTTAGATTATACTTTTAATGTATGAAATGATATTCATATTATTATGTGAACTTAATTTGGGGATTTCGATGTGTAGGATCGTGTTTTCTTAGGATTTAGCCATGTATGATTTACCTATGAAATGGAAGAACTTATAGAGAGAAAGAAGAGAGAGAAAGGAGAGGAATGAAAAGAAAGATGAAATGTGATAATGAAAAGTGTTCAACCCCTCCTAACATGCTAGGAGGGGTGTTTATATAGACCACCCTACATGTGGGCTATATGGGCTATATTGGATCACGAGCCCAATATCATTGGAGTGACCGATCTTTTCTAAATACGTAAAAACGTATTTCCAACAATCTCCCCCAAAGGGAGGTCACTCCAAGTTACAATGTCCTAAATAGTCTATAGCTCGTGATCTATGCTAATAATGATGTGACCGAGACTTTCCTTGGAAAAACGGATTTCTAACAATCTCCCCCAAAGGGAGGTCACACCATTTTACAAAATCTTAAACCTAGCATACTATGCTTGAGTCTTCGATCTTATTCTTGTGAATATGCTGATGAGATCTTTGACTTTAGTCTTGAGCATGTTCTCTTGCCTTGACCTTGTGCATTCATCACTTGTGATATTTGCCTCCTTGTGACTTCATGTTCCACATACTTATATCTTTATAAATTCTTGAAAGCTTCAGAGTTTGATACAGCGGAAGACTTGACTTTCAAACTTTCTTGAATTTGTTGAAGTATTAAGTGTATGTAGTATAAGCATGTGGTGACGACTTCCTCTGGATTGTACACCGCAATGCCACCTTCTTGTTACGCTGCATAAGACAGTTAGCAACAAACCATATACACGGATGAAATGGCCTTGAACATTTCATTCTAATTCGGTAGCATTTTACCTCCGGCCAGTGAAGACCGTTGGACGATATTAAATATCGTACTTGTGGCAGGTAGTTTCAATAAAGAACCTCCTTGACAAGATTTCTCGGGTAAACCCGTTCTCTTTACTCGACCGTCCAAAGCTGACTACGAACGTAAAGAGTGAATCATTTGGATAATAATATCCGCATGATTTGAAGCCGTCAATTCATGTTCCTGGAACAAGTGAAATTCAATTAAGAACCGCACCATCGTTGCTTTCCAGTTGTCACGAGCTTGATTCGTATAGAATCTTACAAGTTACCTACCAAGTGCTGTTTGAGGTTAACACTAGAAGGATTTCCACTCATCGCTGTGAACACTAAGGTATCACTCTGAGTGTTCTGGCAAGATCACTAAGATATTGCGTAGAGGCCTAGAACATGTTTAAATTCATTTAAGAATTAAACCTCTGTTGCTTTCCAGTTATCACAAGTTTGATTCATAAAGAATCACACAAGTCACCTACCATGAGCTTTTTGATATTCGCTCAAGAAGGATTTCCGTCTTCATTGTAAATACTTTCGTATTACTCGGATGTTCAGGCAAGATCATGAAGATTTTGCGTAGGACTCTTAAAATCGTTCTTACTTTTCACAGTGTGTGAAGAAGCAAGGAAATATGAAAGTGTGTCCTAATGAGATATTTGATGATCTCAAATGGCTCTAGACTCAATCGTGCATTTTGGATTTTTAGTGATCGGAGGCTGGAGAGGAGTACCACCATTTCAATATCAGTCTATTCGGAGTGAATAAACCAATAGATAACGTGTTGATCTCCGTGTGATTAAAACAAATATCTTTTAAGAGATATCTGAGTTAGCTGGGATGGGTTGTGCTTGCATCACTGGGTCCATGATGTATGTCTTCAATATCAAGAATCATTAAACAATGATCTTAATAGCATATGTATTGACCCGGTTTCTGCCTAAGTTGTAAGGAGGGCTTCTTTCTTTACACCCTTTATCTTTACAATTCTTTTTCATTCTTCAACCCCTTCAACGCTTACCAATACGTCATCACTAGCACCTTGTTGTGATTGTTCTAGTGCTAACTTAAGTACTTGGTCGGCATTCATCTACGTTCACAATCTTTCTCCATCTTTCCTAAGGACTACTATTTCTAGCTATGGAATGTCCTTGGGAAGATTTCTCCGGTTCTAGAGGAATCATTGGACTTTAACCTATCCTACCATCCTTATGTCACCACAATCTTCACCGTCGTGAATAGAGATGTTTTGGGTAAGTGTATGTCACCATGAAATCCATTTTGAAGTGCAAATCCATTTTGCTCCCCTTAACATATGCCACGATATCCGAAAACATTTCGCAAATGTCGGGATGAGCTAGCACGTTAAGTCAAACCATTTGTGATTAATCATTTCCCATATTAAATCACATTTTCTCCCCCATATTAAAAATATTAACCCAATCGATGTTTTTAATATCAATTGATTTAATAGCATTTTAAGAAAATTTGGGAAGAAAAATGCAAAGCCAATTATCTTCATGAATTACACAAGCTCCCCCTCAAATTAATGAGGGTGTACTTGAAACGTAAATTAAATACCTTTTAAACACAAGTGTAAGGTATTTGTCACGTGCAAAGATCATATATGATAATGTATTCACAAGATTATCAATTTATGAGGTTGGACCTGAATGATGAAGAACATCATATGAAAGATTCACATGGTTCTTGTTCACGAATGTTGGTCACCTCGTCACGTCTGAAGTTATCTCTTGACTCCATGTGTATGATTGATATCTTTGTCTTGACACCAATATGTGAACTTGGCATTCTCGGCATCAAGGATTCTGAATGCTGGACAATTGCTCCCCCTCAATGGTTGACCCGTGTTCTATTGAAAGAGTTGTAGTCGCCGTTTGAGTAGTCGCATCGTCGAGTATGTAGATATCAATTGTAAATTGCTACGGTTGGTGGAGATGATAACCTCATAAAAACAAGACTTCTCTTGTTTTAACAAATAAATGCACTGAATCGTACATATATTCGTATTAGATTGTGTTATTACGTAAACACAATCCCTTACATGGTTATAAAGTAAACCATGCCCGAGAAAATTAATTCCCGTTGTTGAGTCAAAGCTTTCCGGTGAAATGCTTGACTTGAATAAGAAAATCGGGTTACTATCTGAAATAATAGCAAACCATTTTGAGCATGTTTTAAAACATTTGAACTTCTGCTCGAACTTTATTTACAACCCCGTGTCATTATTGAATGACATTTCTAGGTTCATAAATATTATCGATTCCAGAAGACATGCTCTTTTTATCAAAACATTTTTGAACACACAATTTTGAAAGATTTAGAAAAAAAAACCTTTTGAAAAATTCTCGAAAAATTGTGTTCAAAGTTTTGAAAACCAATTACTTGAGCTTAAGATGTTGAATATCTTACAAAACGAGCTCAAGTCCGAGAAGTTGTAAACTTCCCGTTGTTAAGGATAAGTTTATCATCGGCGATAAACTTTCCTTTTAACTGAAGAACGAGTCCTAAGCTGACATTTACTTAGAAATCGTTTTCATGAGCTTGAAAACTGACTGTTTTAACGGAAAGCTCATGACCGAGAAAGGTTAATTTCTCGTTATGAGGAAAATTTCTCTTATTTAAAAGATACACTTTCCTTTCTGAGCTTAAAACTTCGAATGTTTTAATTCAAGCTCATGACCGAGAAAGGTTAATTTCTCGTTATGAGGATAAGTTATCATAAAAGATAATCTTTCCTTTATTTGAAGTTCGAGTTACAGTCTGACATTTAACTGTAAGTCATTGTGCATGAGCTTAAAAACTTCGAATGTTTTTATTATTAGCTCATGCCCGAGAAAAATTAATTTCTCGTTGTAAGGATAAGTTTATCATCGGCGATAAACTTTCCTTTCTTTGATGCATGGGTTATCGTCTGATATTTAACGATAAGCCATATACACGAGCTTAAAACCTTAGAATGGTTTTAGGATAAGCTCGTGTCCAAGAAAACTTAATTTCTTGTTAAGAGGGTAAGTTATCGTTGCGTAGATAAACTTCCCTGTCTCTGAAGTCCGGGTCGTCGTCCGTCATTTAACGAGGAGCCATATACACGAGCTAGAAACCTTTGAATGGTTTTTAATGTAAGCTCGTGTCCGAGAAAAATTAATTTCTCGTTTTGAGAGTAAGTCATCGTTGCGTAGATGAACTTCCCTTTCTCTGAAGAACGGGTCACAGACTGTGATTTGAATGTGAGCCTTTGTGCATGAGCTTAAAAACTTAGAATGTTTTTGATATAAGCTCATGCCCGAGAAAAATGAATTTCTCGTTGTTAGGATAAGTTTACCATCGGCGATAAACTTTCCTTTCTTTGAAGATCGAGTTATAGTCTGTGATGTGACTATAAGTCCTTGTGCGCTGTAAGCTTAACTGGAAATCCCCTGAGACACTTGTTTCTTAGATATCAACTTTGTTAATGCAAGTAATGCCTAAAAACATTATTAGTGTTAACTAATCTTTCTTAGTTTTGATCATAACAAACCATACAACACATTTAGTGTAGAAACACAAAATGAATTATTTAACTAACACTATCATCAAGGTAATAATCATATCACTAACCTTTCTTAATCATACTTAGTGATCATCAAAATGATTATCCTTAAAACTCACTTTTGTTAATAAACAAAAGACTTTTTAAAAAACTTTATTTTTTAGAAAATGTTTTATTAAAATGGAAAATGAAAATTTGAAAATGGCATATTCCAAATGCTGTTAGAATATCCTTTGAAGGGTTCAAATACCTCAGATATTCCCACCCCACTAAAAGACAAAAAATGGAGCGGAGTCTAGTGGTGGTACCTTAAGTACCTACGCGGTACCTTAGCAATATGGTACCGCGGGGTGAGATAAGGTACCGCGTACAGTAGCCGTTATAGATCCGTTGTAACTTTGTCTCCTTTAAATAGTGGGTCAAATCTCATTTTCCAGCAAGCCTCTTGGACGTTTTTCTCGGCCCTTTTTCTATTTTCTATAGCATAATCATTAGTAAATGATCACTTAATTTGTTAAGGATGTTTACATATGATTATCCTCTTGATCCCCTCCTTTCCCATGTCCAATGAGAAGATCACTCACTCACTAGTGTAGTGATAAAGATGAATTTATGAGCTAGTCATATTCATCATGATACCTTTTTGTTTTAGGTCAATTCAATGTATTTATGAATACTTGGACTAGTTGTGTTCATCCAAGTTATTTGTGAATACTTGGATTTGTTGGGTACATCCATTGCATATGTGTTTGCTTGGATTTGTGTTGTGTAAATCCAAGCTACATGTGTGTACTTGGATAAGTCTAGTTGAGTTGTAATAGATTTGATTAGGAGTTCTCACTAAACTATAAAGTGATGTGATTGTGTCTTGTGAGTTCTCACTAAACTTTAAAGTGATTAGTAGTGGTGTTGTGTGAAGTTCTCACTTAGCTTCAAAGTGAAGAGTCGTGAAGATTGGTTTTAGCTTTCGATTAGAACTCGACATCTAGCCTTGTGTCGTTAAATTGTGAAGTAGGCAACGTCGTGTAGATTGGTCCTAGCTAAAGATTAGGTCTCGACATTTAGCTTAGTGTCGGAAAATAATGTAAGCAACGATGTAAGGTTTTCTCCGCCGAGAAGGGAGCTTGTGGATATAGTGGAAATCTCGAGTAGGTGTACTCAAGGAGTGGAGTAGAAACGAGGATAGAGCCTCGTTGTCGAACCACTATAAATCTTGGTGTCTTCCCACTAGGTTGTTTCCTTCCTTGCTCTTTACTTATTTCATTATCATTATACTTGCTTATTATTCTTGCTAGTGCATTTCAATTGAACCTAATCATTATGCAACTTAGCTTTAAGTAAAAGATAGTTTTGATACAAACCAAATTGAAAGCAATTTTTAATTTGGTCACCAATCAAAGAGAAACTATTCAACCCCCCCTTCTAGTTTCTACAATTGGTATCAGAGCGATGGTCACTCAAGATCTTTGAAGTATATTGTACTTTAAAACTTGGATCGATCCATTGTCTCCTCAAATTAGAAGGTCTAGTTGTACTAAAGTTTCTCTTTGGTCAAAACTATGTTTTCTTTGAAAAATAGGTCTTTTAATTGATAATATTGCATCCCACTTAAGATTAGTAGCCTTTATGCATTTTAGATATACTCTTGAAATATATCTACTAGTTTGCATCTTGCTTTGTGTAGGTACTCATGAAGATCAATCACTTAATTGGTTGTGGATTGAGTTACTTGCACTTGTAGAAGAATCATCTTCATTGATCTTTAACATCTTTGAATGATGATACCAAGATGATTGGGAATGATACTAGTCCTTGAAGACTTAGTAATCATCATAGTCATTGATTGGGCATAGCACTTATTCCTTCATGGATTGCTCTTTGTGGCCAAGGTACGCTTTCGTTATCCCACACGCCCTTTGATCATTCTTTTGATCATTACTTGACTATGTGCTTGTTCTCGGCATCCTTGCCTTGACATTTATTTGTGGTTTGTGCTTCTTTTCTTTTATCCTCTCAAACCTTCATTGCTTGGATACTTGACTCACTATGGTGATGTAGAGTGAGTTAGTAGAAGCTTAAAGTATCAAGCATGATTTCCATGGTTTGCACCCATTCGGTTAGTAGGCCCTTTGTGGGAGAGAAAGTGAATTAATACTTTGCTCATATTTTAGTTTAGACTAAAACTATTATTGAAAGTGATCTTAGTTTAGACTTGAATAATTGCTTTGTGCTCATTCATTACCAAAGCTGTTTATCGTTTCGTCGGAAAGGCACGTCTTAAACCACTATATATGACACAAGCTCTTCGTTTCAACTACTTGAAGATTGTCATTAATCCCTTGAGCATTGATCCTAGTCTTGATTCACTTCCCTTGATTTCTCTCCACTTAGTCGTTTTGCTACGAGTAGTCGTTTGTCCGTTTCGGTTCTTTTCGATCTTGATTTAACTCGTAATCCTTCGTTAAGGCATATTGCCTAGTGTTATGATGATCCAATGATATTCTAAAAGGCTCATGATTTAATTTTAAGTATTTTAGAAAAACTGGATTTTCAAAATTTGGCGTTTTTCAGAGATAGAAACCTGCCTCTGCAGGCGGTTCCTTATCTCTGCGGCTCAAACCCGCGGTTCCTTATCGATAAGGTACCGCGGGCAGTAACTTTTGTCAGAGCGCCAGTTTGTGTTTTTTATTCTTTTTCAAACCAAACTCTCTCTCTCCCAAAAAGACACAGCCGACGGGTTTTACTTTTTCCACCATTGTTGAAGCTTCCAAAACCTTCAATCACTCAAGTTAATTGATTCCAAGTTGTGGGTTTCACTCATCCTTCGTCTAACATCAATTAATTGTAAGTATTTTCTTTCAATTTCATCTATTTTGTTCTAGGGTTCATCCTTTCATAATTGGGGATTTTTAAAATTGAAATTGAATTAAAACCTTAATAGGAATGTGGGTTGACATGGTAATCTTACTATGATTCCTTAGGTTGATATTCATTAAGATTTCACTAAAACCCACTTGTAGAACAAATCCGAATTTAGGCTAAATGATTTTGGTTAAAAGATGGATTTGAGATGAACCCATGAACAAGTAGGTAATGACATTGTTAATGCTTACCTAAAAACCTTGTTTTGAAAAACCAATGTTCTAATCCATTGTTGATCTAACATAGATCATGTGTTCTTGGTAAAGGATGGAATAGACACATTGTGAACATGAAAATGATATGGATTCAATCCTATGTTTGTCAAGAAATTGATATAACACATTTTCATTTTTCGGTTTCCTTTTTATTTTTTCATATGAGTGATTGGAGAAATATTTTTTTTTGCTTATTTAGGTACTAATCATGCCTTCACAATACCAAAAGGATCATCAACTCACCAAACAGTATATGCCAAACCTATCCGACTTTTGTCACTCAACTCACCTTGCCCATACTTTTTCCTCTCTCCAATCCCGTTGCTTTCATGAGGGTAGAGTTGTCCAAGAGGATATCAAGAATTATGTCTACATCAAGTCCATGTTTGAACACATTAGATTTGATTGTTTGTTGAACATTAAGGAAGACATCTATCCTCGATTCCTTTTGGAGTTCTTTAGCACATACTCTGTCATTGAAAACAATGATGGAATATTTGTTAGGTTCATCTTGAAAGATCAACTCATTCAATACTCTCTCGAAGTGTTTGGTCAAATTCTTGATGTCCCATTTGTAGGCACTTGTCGCTTCACGGATAAATGGAAGCTTAGTGCTCTCCTTGAATCCAACAATTGTCCGCCAAATGATCATGAGGAAATTGATCTTGACTTCATTGTCGACATTGTCTCCAAAAAGCGTAATCGACCCGTTAAGAGAAGCCTTCATACTAAGGTACGTTCGGTGAAACGTCATGAGATTCTCTTGAGCGACCTTAATGATAATATGGTTCAATGGACCAATATTCCTAGGGAAAATGTGTTTTGTCTTGGTGGAAACCGGGATCATGTTCCGGCGTGTTTAGTGCATATGTTATATTGCATCTATACCAACACCAATTACAATTTGGCATATTTTATCCCTCAACGGATCAATTATGCTATTCACAAGCCTAAAACAAACCTCCCTTACGCAATGCTTCTCACTCGCCTTTTTAAAAGGGTTGGCTGTGATTTTCCAAATCTTGATCTTTCTCAATTTCAACCGGTCAAACGGGTCATGCTACCTATTCGAGAGGTGTATAAGAGAAAGACAAGATCTGACCGTAAATCCGATTAACAAGAGTTCAGTGATGAGGACATGGACATGCCAACAAGTGATGGTGATGGCATTGGCACAAGTGCTCCCATTGACTCTTCGAGTTCTTCTCACCACTCCACAAACTCATTCGTGGACGGTTTAGATGACATTACTTCCCCTCCCCACCATTCCTCTAGTGAAGTTCCTAATAATCTCAATTTGGAGGAACTTTACCGTCAAAATCTTCGAACCCGAGGTGATTTGCATGAACACCGGATTGAGTCAAAAGGGGAATCAAGTATCTGGGAAAAATGATCAAGGATTTAAGCAAGAAAAGGAGGTGAAGACTTTGTAGTGTGTCAAAGTTTGATTATCTTCTACAGCTTAAACATTTGCTTTTTACACTTTGGTTTAGGTGTTTATTTACTTATGTTACTTATTTGGATTAATATTTATTTTGATCCTAAATGATGCTTGTGCCTTCATATTTGTGTTTTACATAGCTTTGCGCATGCCATATGATAGTTAGCTTATTAGATTATGATCTGTAGTTAACTTTGGCTTGTGAAACCTTTGGGAAAAATCTGGGTTTATCAAAAACTGGAATGGGAAATTTTTGAAAACCTTCTGGTCGCGGTTCCATATCGACCCGCAGTTCCTTATCGATAAGGTACCGCCGGTCCTAGATAAGGAACCATCGGCCACTGTGCACGACAGCATCTTTGCTTTACACTGTTTTCTTAATTTTGTGTAAACCTTGCATGATTTTCAGTAATAAACTACACATTTCCTAAACTAGGGTATCTAAATTCATTATTCACCTAAAATGATTTTAACCCATTACTAGTTTGGATCATCCCCTCAACCATTTAAACCCACCTTGTTTGCCATGTTCTTCACACATCAAACATACTTCCCTAAACCTTAAACCACCCTAATCAACCATGGTGTGTACCAAAACCTCAAACACTTCCAAGACCTCCACCCCAAGAAAAACACTCAAAATAAGGGTTAAGGTAGCTAAGCCTAACTCTTCACCTTTCCTCACACCTAAGAATGAGAATGTTCCTATCCTCATTTCTTCATCACCTTCCCCACCTCTTGCACCATGCAAGACCTCCTCCACCCATGGTACTAACCACTCCATTGGTTCTACCTCCTCTTCACTCAATTCTAGAATGAATGAGCTCTCTTCACCCTTCACTCCAAGTGCACCCTTGGAAGTGACCACACAACCTCAACCAATCCAAAGCATTCCTTTTGGGAATGACTTTGATGACTCTTTGGTGACTTCACCATTTACCCCTCACAACTCACCCATTTCACCAACCTTGGAGGATTTACCTCCACATTCACCCATTTCCCCTTTGGGGAACATGCCTCCACTTTCACCCATATCACCCTTAGAGAACTTGCCTCCTCCACCTCCACCCAACTCAAACATCCCAATTTTGGGTGTCCCTCTTTCCCTCCTCTTGGGTGATCCTTACTTTGGGTTTCAACAAACTCATGGTCCTAGATGTCCATGTTGTCTCTACAACCACTTCCTCATCCAAAACCTAAGGATGGATATGTATGGACTACATAGGGGTTTGCAAGATTTCTTGCTTACTTTGTTCTCCATGCCTCCTCCTAGGAGATGAATGATTGAGTTCTTTTAATAAAGATTTTCAACAACAAGCCAAAGAAAACCACCTATCTAGATTTAATGATAAGCTAGCTATGTATTAGTTAGTTTTATTTATCTTTGTACTTGTTTCACTAATGAATGTTTCGTGTTGTTGACTTATGGATTTAGCTTTGTGTGATTCTATCCTTTTGTGCACACTAATCAACTTTAATTTGAAATTAAAATTGAACCTAAATCTATCACAACCCCTAAACTTGACTAAAATTGGTTCAAAATGATATCCAAATTATTTTGTCACCCTTTGTCAAGACATTCTTTGTGAATGTGTTGCTTTATGCAACCCTAGCATATTTTGGTTCTAATAGAGGTAAAATTCCAAGATTTGCAATTTTTTTTTTAAAATCTTAGTTTTTCCCAAAACCCAGGAAAAACATGGTTTAAAGTCCACTGGACGCGGTTCCTTAAGGACCCGCGGTTCCTTAAGGACCCGCGGTTCCTTAGTGATATGGAACCGCCGGCCCATATAAGGTACCGCGGCCAGAAAGTGAGTTTTGACGAATTTTTGGTCAAAACCTTTAAAACCCTATTCCCAGTCAAGATTCCTTGTTTACTCAAATTGACTAAACATTCCTTGACACTACACATTTTGTATTCAAATTCTTACCTTGATTACATTTTACTTATACCCCAACCTTGAGATTTCATTCTCACACCTTCCCAACCTTGAGAATTCATTCTCACATAACCTTGAGATATCATTCTCACACTCTCACAATGCCTAACTCCTACATTCCTAACCTTGACATTTCTTTGTCGCAACCCCACTCACCCAAAGCTTCCTCATCCAAGCTTTCAAAGAAACCGAAAATCTCGGTTCGACCCGTTTGGGTTAAGAAGAATGAACCATCTTCGTCCAAACCACCCAAAAACCCTACCTTCTCTCCAATCAAGTATTGGAATGAGACTTACACCATAAACCCCATCACCGGAGCAAAAGAACATGTTCCACCACCACCACAATCCTTCAATACCCCCCAACTCAATGACCTTGCAACCTTCCCAAACTTCACAAGGCATTGTGAAAACACTCCCAAACCCTTTACCCCACCACCACCAAACCCTAAGTTTGATGCCATACCCCCATAAAACGACTTTGTGTTGCATCATGGATCCTCGTGTGATTGTTGCCGATTTCAACAAATTGAACTTGCTCATGTGTATGAGAAGTTAAATTTTCTTGAATTCCTCCTCACTCGACCTCCTATTCAAGTTTTCGTTCTGGTGGACAAAACTTCGAATGATGCATCGTCGTCTTTTTAGTTTTATTTTATTTTTAGCAATCTTGGAAAATATCACTATTAGACTAGCTTATGCTTAGTGGTTTATTTTCCATATTTATTGCTTTTAGATACTCATACTATGTGTATGACTATCTTCTTTGTTGTATTATTTTTTTTTGTAACCTTTGTGTTATTTGTGTGCTATCTAATTAGTTCTATTTTTGAGTTGATCTTGGTTAAATTTTTACAATTGCTTATGGGTGATTCCATCAATTCTAAAGCTTTAACCCATTGACAAGCTTATCATCTTCATTTTATTGAAGTTTGATTTTGTCAATTACCTCTTTGGACATACTTAGCAAAATACTTGCTTCTAATTTGAGATTTCTTCTCTTTCTCCCTCTCAAGTTACTTAGTAGGTAGTGATCATATATACATTGGTGTTTCTTTCCTTTCTATTAACCTTTGTGTAGCATGTCACCTTAGCTTACAAACTTGTGCCCCAAGCAAGGGGAGCAACCACCAAAGGGGAGCTACTAGCAAAGTTCGATGCACTTCAAAGACTTATGCTAACCTTTTTGCTACAACAAAGGGGGAGAAATGATAGTGATAAACTAGTTAATAATTCCATAGTTTGTGTTTCTACGTAAATGAGTTTATCGTTTGTCGTAATCAAAAAGGGGGAGATTGTTAATGCAAGTAATGCCTAAAAACTTTATTAGTGTTAACTAATCTTTCTTAGTTTTGATCACAACAAACCATACAACACATTTAGTGTAGAAACACAAAATGAATTAATTAACTAACACTATCATCAAGGTAATAATCATATCACTAACCTTTCTTAATCATACTTAGTGATCATCAAAATGATTATCCTTAAAACTCACTTTTGTTAATAAGACAAAAGACATTTTAATAAACTTTCTTTTTTAGAAAATGTTTTATTAAAATGGAAAATGAAAATTTGAAAATGGCATATTCCAAATGCTGTTAGAATATCCTTTGAAGGGTTCAAATACCTCAGATATTCCCACCCCACTAAAA
Source organism: Glebionis coronaria (assembly GCA_025667525.1). NCBI lineage: Eukaryota > Viridiplantae > Streptophyta > Magnoliopsida > Asterales > Asteraceae > Glebionis > Glebionis coronaria. The sequence goes on along the minus strand of JANFOE010002585.1, from coordinate 41,329 downwards.
GACAAAAAACGGAGCGGAGTCTAGTGGCGGTACCTTAAGTACCTACGCGGTACCTTAGCGATATGGTACCGCGGGGTGAGATAAGGTACCGCGCACAGTAGCCGTTATAGATCCGTTGTAACTTTGTCTCCTTTAAATAGTGGGTCAAATCTCATTTTCCAGCAAGCCTCTTGGACGTTTTTCTCAGCCCTTTTTCTATTTTCTATAGCATAATCATTAGTAAATGATCACTTAATTTGTTAAGGATGTTTACATATGATTATCCTCTTGATCCCCTCCTTTACCATGTCCAATGAGAAGATCACTCACTCACTAGTGTAGTGATAAAGATGAATTTATGAGCTAGTCATATTCATCATGATACCTTTTTGTTTTAGGTCAATTCAATGTATTTATGAATACTTGGACTAGTTGTGTTCATCCAAGTTATTTGTGAATACTTGGATTTGTTGTGTACATCCATTGCATATGTGTTTACTTGGATTTGTGTTGTGTAAATCCAAGCTACATGTGTGTACTTAGATAAGTCTAGTTGAGTTGTAATAAATTTGATTAGGAGTTCTCACTAAACAATAAAGTGATGTGGTTGTGTCTTGTGAGTTCTCACTAAAATTTAAAGTGATTAGTAGTGGTGTTGTGTGAAGTTCTCACTTAGCTTCAAAGTGAAGAGTCGTGAAGATTGGTTCTAGCTTTCGATTAGAACTCGACATCTAGCCTTGTTTCGTTAAATTGTGAAGTAGGCAACGTCGTGTAGATTGGTCCTAGCTAAATATTAGGTCTCGACATTTAGCTTAGTGTCGGAAAATAATGTAAGCAACGATGTAAGGTTTTCTCCGCCGAGAAGGGAGCTTGTGGATATAGTGGAAATCTCGAGTAGGTGTACTCGAGGAGTGGAGTAGAAACGAGGATAGAGCCTCGTTGTCGAACCACTATAAATCTTGGTGTCTTCCCACTAGGTTGTTTCCTTCCTTGCTCTTTACTTATTTCATTATCATTATACTTGCTTATTATTCTTGCTAGTGCATTTCAATTGAACCTAATCATTATGCAACTTAGCTTTAAGTAAAAGATAGTTTTGATACAAACCAAATTGAAAGCAATTTTTAATTTGGTCACCAATCGAAGAGAAACTATTCAACCCCCCCTTCTAGTTTCTACAAGCTTCTTTAGCAACCAAACTCTGAGAGTGTCCTTAATTGAATGGTATACAATTATTGGACCGCTTCGTTCTTTTAGAACATCCTCTTTGGTACCTGCATTCTCATTTGGAATTTGCATGCTTTGATATGGGTTAGCGATATCTATCTTAGAAGCAAGTGGGGGTTCACAGTTTTCTTTTCTTGTGCTAGAGGTGACCTAAGGAGATGATTCACTTGTCTTAGCTGGTAAACGTTTCCTTTTATAGAAAACCTTAAGTTCAGGCTTAAGTGATGTATCCTCCTTTTCAATTTCCTCCCTAGTAGTCTTAGTAGAATCGGAGACTATCCTAGTTAAAGGGCACTCGTTTCCTACAAGAGTGAAAGTTCTACCAGTGGGGCGCCACATTTTACCAACGGGTTTGATTTTAGCCACCCACTTGGATTTAAGTCTAGCACGGGAGTTCACCTCATTAAGTAATTTTTTGATACAAGAATCATGATTGGCTCTAAAGACACATTTCCTACATGTTTTACACGTAGCATATTTAATGTCCGAGTAAGATCTAGAATTCCTAGCTGATTGATTGATGCTCCTAGGATGTGACGTGCTACGGGTAGCAGGGTTGGGTAAACTAGAAGGCATCTGACTAGGTTTTAAATTTCTACCTCTTACTTGTGTCTTTTGCGTAGCTTCCCTTAGACCAAATGTATGGCGAACGTCATTTGAACTAGTTCGAGACGTGTTCTTTGGACTATGTCTAGGGAAACTAGATGCAATCATGTGATTAGGTCTTGCAAAAGCTGTTTTAGTCACACTGGGCCTAGATGGTGGAGTGACTGGTCTAGGAAAATGAACCAAATCAACTTGGGAGGTAAACGGCGGTCTCGAGGATTGTGGTCGCTCGGATCTAAATGCAGTAGGTTGTCTGACAGGCGGTTGTCTGACGAACTGATTTGTAGGCGGTTTCCCCAAGATTGATGGTTTTTCAAGCTTAGTGTCCACACTAGGTTCTCTAGTTTTCCTTAATTCGTTTTTCAACGCAGCTATAGCAAAAACCTTTTCCTGAATTTGAGCTTTTAACGTTTCATTTTCTTTTAGCAATCTATCTTGGGATGCCAATTTAGACTCTAGTAACTGAATTTGTTTCAAAAGATTATCCTTTTCAGCTTTAGAATCTAGAACTGTTTGATCTAATTTTCGTTCAAGAACAACGTTTGACTTTTCAAGTTTTTCAAAATATGTTTCAAATTTCTCCGTTTTCTTTGAAAATTCAATTTTGGCATCCTCGAGATCTTTTGATTGCTGAGCTACGATCGTTTCGAGCTCTTTAATCCTAGAAGCAGAATTGGTTAATGAAGCAGTCATAAGGCATATATCATGATTTTTAGCATTTTGATCATTCTCTCCCCCATTATGACGCATATCGGATGAATCAAAAGTGGAATCACCCTTTTCCATCTCATGTTGGTCATAGGTGGGTTCTGAGTTCTCAACATGCTGTAGATCATTGTGAGATTTAGTATTCAATTGTACCTCAAATATTGGCTCTTTGTCATGCATGCTTGAGTCATGCATGCTTGAGTCACGTTGTCGTGATGCAATGACGCTGCTATCATCGTTAACCAAGGCGGTCTCCATTGAGTCATCCGTAAGACCATTTTTCTGGTGTGTCATCTGCATCGTAGATTCTTGTATTCCACTAGTATGCTCTGGTTGAAGTTGTGAATTTGCATAAATCGAAAGTGCAATAGATTTCATGAACTCAAGCAATCTATCCCTAAAGTCTTTAACGTCGATTTGTGTGTCTTCAAAGAATGACTGGCAGATCATTGAAGCGTCAACCTTGGTAGGATCAAATTGAAAGAACCTCGAAAAATGTTGCACTAGAATTTGAAGTGAATGTGAGGATTTAATTTGATTAATGTCTTCTTTGGTGATCTGCTCTAGTAGTTGGTTAACTTTGAGGAGCATTTGGTGGACGAAAATGGTACGATCTTGACCGAAGAGTGTCACAAAACTGCTTCCTTCTTTAAGTAGAGAAATGTTCGACAGATGGGACCGAAGTAGTCGAAATAAAGTCATTCTACTTTCTCTAGCTTTAACTTTCATTTGATGCGATTCTCGCTTGTTCGATGTCGAATTCAAGACATCCATTAAAAATTCGATGACAAATAATTGTGGATGTGGTTGTTTTCGAAATTTAACAACTCGTGAAGAAACTTAGAAATGAAAATTCTCGATATGACAACACCAACAAAAGATCCGTAAAAACCTCTTAAAAAATCCTCGAGTGATGATATACCTCTTTACTCGGCTCAAAAATTGTTGTCGGCTCAAACGATGATAAATTAAACGGAGTCCAATTCAACCGCGGTTCAATCTAAAAAGAAAGCCCGTAAACTAATTAAACCAACCTTCGATTAATCTAGCTCACGGTCCGACAACCACTTTCACTAAATTACTTTGACACGACTCGATTTAACTTAAACAAAATCGGAAATAACTTACTCGTGATTAATTTTTGTCCACAATAAATTACTCGTGAATAACTGTCGTCCAAATACAACTTGGTGAAAAATCTTTATAAAACTTCACAATTGAAATATCAAATATTGAAACATCAAATATGAATTATCAGATCTTTCAAAAACGTTAAGAATTTAAATATAAGTTAGCATAACGTTAAACGTTAAAAACTCACAATATTTATTAAAATCAGTAAAATCAGTGTGAAACGTGGCGTCTTTTTATTTTTTATTATTATTATTATTATTATTATTATTATTATTATTATTATTATTAAATATCAATTACAAATTAGATAAAACGTGGCTTTTGATATCTCCAATTCGTGTCACAACAAACTCAAAACTCAAAGCAATATAAAAACCAATTTAACACCCCTAAAATTAAGTCACTCCTTTTTTAATTTTACAGTACTTCGTAACCTCCGTCTCTATCAAACACAGATCTCAAAACATCCGCCTCCCATATCCATTTACCTCAACACTTACACAGAAACTTCTTCAATCAATACTCAAAAAGATATCAAAACTTCTTTAATCAATCTAAAATACGAAGTTATCTAGATTTTTTCTTCACAAAAATCAAATCGTCTCATCTAAATCCCACCAAAATTACAACCATGGAAACCAGTTCAAGGTTTCAATTGAATGAATGATATTCAGAGATCAAATCAATCAATTAATGATGAAAAATAAACAGAAGGTTTTTTGGCTTCAAGATCCAATAAAGAAGGGTCTCGGGTAGGTATTTCTTTTCGTTTAATTGTGTGTTTGGATCGATGATGGTTTTGGATGGAAACTTAGATCGAGTCTTGTGTGGGTTTTGTGGGTGTGGGTCGAGTGGGGTTTTGAGTCAGTTGGGTCGAAAGTTGTGTGAGTTTTTGTGAGTTAGGGTGTTGTGAGTGAGGGTCGAGTCTAGTTGAGTCAAGTGGTGGTTGATTAATGTGACGAGAGTTGTGTCTGTGAGAATGAGGTCTCGATGAGTCGTGAGGGTGTTGGTTAGTGTGAGTTGTGTCGAAACTGGTGGTCAAGAGTCGAGTCTGTTGTGACGGTCGAGGGTGAGTGAGAAAGTCGAGAGTGTGAGGGATTGTTGTCGAGAAGAGATTGGTCAAAAAAAAATTGATGGGTTTCTGTTGTCAAAAGGCTTACAGTTGGAGTCAAAGTGGGAGTCGAGGGTTAGGGAGTCTGTGAGGTCCAGACGAGATTCGTGTTTTGCTAAGTGTCGGAGTAGATTTGGTTGGGGTTGAGGAGAGAGTAGAGTCGTGAGAGTGAAAGAGGTTGGTTTGGTGTGTCTTGTCAAATGAATTGTGTTCGTAAGGTCGAAACTTGTGTGTTCGTTTGGAGTTTCTTTTATCGAGTTACAACTTGGTCAAATCATAGCATAAAAAAAATCATCGCAGTCTTGCATCGCACCCATATCGCACCACGATCGTACCCCGATCGCACCCAGATCGCAGCCTCGATCGCACCCAGATCGCACTTGTGATCGCACCCAGATCGCACTCGTGATCGTGGTTTCGATCGTGACTTCGATCGAAAGGAGGCTATCGCAGTTTACAAACCCTAGGGTTTATGCGATCGTAACGAACAAATTTGGACCTTTCTGATGGAGTATGGATCGTAATGAAGAAACCAGTTTGAGACAAAAGGGAAGTACGGATAAACTGATGTACGAGATACAATTGATAATTCCAAGACAAAATTTATAAAACTGATTATAGGAAGAAAAAAAAACTGATTGGACAAATTTGATACGAATGTGAAAGAAAAAAAAATAGATAAAAAATTGTGATTGGATAACAAAACAAAAAAAAATTATATAAAAAAAACTGATGATTTATATCATTCCTGGGTATAAAAAAAATCTGATAATGACAAATCTGATATGATATGAGAAGAAAAAAAATAGAAAAATAACACGCCACACTAAAAATTAAAAAATAGTAAAAGAGGAAAAAATTTACCACCAAATCAATAGATAAAAACACGTCAATCCGAAGAATAAACCAAAGCTCTTGATACCAATTGTAGGATCGTGTTTTCTTAGGATTTAGCCATGTATGATTTACCTATGAAATGGAAGAACTTAGAGAGAGAAAGAAGAGAGAGAGAAAGGAGAGGAATGAAAAGAAAGATGAAATGTGATTATGAAAAGTGTTCAACCCCTCCTAACATGCTAGGAGGGGGTTTTATATAGCCCACCCTACATGTGGGCTATATGGGCTATATTGGATCACGAGCCCAATATCATTGGAGTGACCGATCCTTTCTAAATACGTAAAAACGTATTTCCAACACGATGTATCTTAAATTTATGATAATAGTAGTTGCTGCTTTATAGTTACACAAGTTTAATATGATGATTTGTAAATTGGGGATATGATACAAATCAATTAAGATAATGTAGGAAAGTTTGAAATTTGAATACCAAAATTTCAGGAAACTATAACCTTAAAAAAATAACAGCATTCCTTTTTTTGGGTTGAAGATAATTATAACCAATCATTTCTTAAATTATTTTGAATTTCAAAATTTAACCTAAATAACACCTTATAAATTCACTCACATTCAGCATATAATTTATCATTCGTATATTTTCTACTGTTTCTGAATACAGTTCTACAGGTATCATAATCCCAACAATACATACTTTTTAATTTTAAAGTAAAAAAAAATTTCACTATTATTTTACTAATTTGGTTAATTTTTTGTATATAGATCCAATGGCTCAAGATATGGTTATGTTCTGTGACATTGACCCTATGCTGGATGAAGTCAAAATGTTAGTTAGGGTTATCAGTTTGTGGAAGACTCATCCCGTTGGAAAACCGAAACAAATATGGGGTCTGGAAATGGTCCTACAGGATCAACAGGTATTCTTTTAATTTAATGTTAATACGTTCTTGCGTATTTTATAAAATAGTAATCCATTTCCTGACATGGAAAATAATACAGATTTGTTGCGTGATAATAATCAGTTTCCTGACATGGAAAATAATACAGATTTGTTGCGTGCATAATAATCAGATTCCTGCCATGGAAAATAATACACATTTGTTGAATTATAGCGTTAAAAAAATACAGAATAAATGGTGATAGAAAGGTAAAGCAGAAAATGATAAACATTATCAGTTAAATCTATGCAGAAAATATTAAATGATTGTTAATATGGCAAATTATGAGCTCATTCATTTAGCAAAAATTTCAATGTTCCATGTAATTCATATTAATAATAGTACAATCATAAAAATTATTTTTAGTGCTTTTAATAAATTATTCTGATTGTGTATATATTTGCAGGGAGACCGTATGCAGGGTTCTGTGAAGAAAGAGTGTATGAGTAAGTTTGAGCCCATACTAGATGAAGGTGCCTACTATAGGATCAGCAACTTTGGTGTTGGAGAAAATGGAGGAAAATATCCCCTTATGACTAATCGTTACAGGGCGAATTTCGTTAACAATACCTTGGTCACTCGAGTTAACAACTTCGACAGGAATGTTCGTGGTTTCAGATTTGAACCGTTCCAAAATTTTGGAACAAAGAAATTCGCATCAACTGATTTTGTTGGTAAGATTATTTACACTCTTTTATTACTATTTTTTGTATAACAAATTTAATAAATCTTAACCAACTTATACGAATTGTTATATTAAATGTAGATGTCATCGGAACTATTGTCAGCATGTCGGATCTGTTACCGTTTGGTGGTGATAATGGTCAACAGAAAACCAGAAGAACTCTTGTCATAGAAGACTTGGAGTATGTTTTCTTTTACGTACATTATAACATTATATAATGTTCTTTTTTCATATTCTAATCTGTGATTATTTAATAGTGGTCTGAGGTTGGATTGTTGCTTCTTTGATCAATGGGCTGAACGGTTTAACATACTTGCTGAACAAAGGGAAAGTGTTGGCCATGTTGTATTGATCCTGCAGCTTGCAAAGGTCAGATATTTCAATGGTATGTTTATTATTCAAAAACAATATTCTACAATAACTAAATATGATAATAACTTTGTGACCATTTATCAATTTGTAGAAAAACCTTCAACTACTAATGCTGTATATGGAACCAAAATATGGCTGAATTCTGACATCCCTGAGATAGAAGTATTCAGACAGAGGTACGTATAAGCTATTCCGTATTCATATAAATATATAACATATAGACTAAATATACTCAAACTATTATATGTTGCACTAGGTACAAATAGGCTGAAGGATATGATGCAAATAAGTCCGGAATCGAGCTATGGGCTCCGACGAGGAAAGAAATCACTCCTAAGATGATTTTCAGTGGTTCAGTAAAAAAATGGTTGGCTCGATTCGTGAATGTGAAAATGTAAGATGTACTTTTACAATATGTATTAGTAAACAGATATAAATCTTTTTAATTAAACTGATGCATACTTACTATGAATTCTTTTACATAAAACAGAATGTGTGATCTATGCTAAGATTCATAAAATCCATCAGGAGTATGGATGGTCTTTTCTTGCATGTAAACAGTGTGGTAGAGCTGCAAAGGAGACAGTAGATGACTCTTCTTCAAGCAATACTGTTAAGTCCAAAAATCAAGAGAAGACTTATGACTGCTACGTTCATAAGAAAATGAAATCACTTATTCGAAAGTATGTATACACTCTGTCTTGCATATGGCACATTATAAAGTTAATCAATAATTTATAAAAAATATCATTACTTACAATTCAATTACAAGTATAAGGTTATCATTCGTGTAATCGATGACACTGGATCTGCTTCGTTGTTGTTGTATGAAGACAGCATCCTCAGGTTTATTAATATCCCATGCTATAAGATGATTGATCTATACAAAAACAACCCGAATGTCTTTCCTGTTGAACTTAAGTGTATTATCGGGAAAAAGTTAATTTTACGATTTGAAATGTCCTACTGGAACATAAACAACAACAATCATGTTTACCAGGTATTCAATCCATACTCCTAATATATCATACAAATTCAAAATTACATATTCTCATTCCAAAATAATAAAACATAACTGTTGTCTGTAAATTTACAAGTGAAATGTTGACTGAGAATCCGGGAATTATTGAAACATTTAAGAAGGACTTCTATGTTGAGGTATTTTTTGAATACTTTTAAATACTGTATTTTCTGTTGTATTTTAATAATATGCCGATCCTTATACCATTTATATTTTAAACGTTGAATTTCAGGATAATGATGCTGAATTCAAAACACCCATCACCACTTCAGGAAGTAAAGCAAAGTTCGGCTACCATGAAAGTAATGATGATTTCTAGACCCCAATCAACAAATCAGTTACTAAGTGCAAGTTCAGCTATGTTGGGGGTCTTCCTTTCAACCTCTTGGAAACACCACCTAATGTGACAGGATCACAATCATCTGATGAGGGATCAAGTAAAGAAAAAACACCATGTGTGAAAGAATTAGAATCATTTGATGTAGACACAAGCAAGGGTGACTGCAGTCATAGTGATAGTGGCAGTAATGGGAAAAACAAGCGCGTCTTCATTGATTTGGATGAATACGATGAGGTGGAGGCTGCCAGAAAGGAAAGGTACCTATCGTTGTCAAGATCGAAAAGGAGGATTGATGACTTTCTTTTTAGTATTATCATCTTCAAGAAGACTTTCTGTTTTGGTTCTTTATGTTTTGTTTGTTTGTTCTTTATTGTTTTCCTTTTAGACAATGTTTGTGGTTTTCTGGTTTTTTTCCATGCATTTTCATGGCTGCGTTACAGATTATATTTGTAAAATGAAGTCATTATCTGTTGAATAATAAATGAAGATGATATTTTGTTTATTAAATTATGGGTCTGATTTTAATTTTTCTAACAATTTATGAATCTTAAAATGAATGTTATTTCATATTTTAGTTTGATAAAGTTGTTTTAACAACATATCCTAATCTGTAACATAAGGTACTTACTTTTGGACTTATAATTAATCAATTGTAAAACTAATTTCGTGACATTAGAATTTTATTTTGGGTAAACTCACAACTGGCTTTTCCATATTGCTAATGAAAAAATAAATTCGTTTTTAAAATCACTACTTTGTTTGCCATTTTGGGTCAACTCACAAATTTTTTGGGGTAAACCAAAAACATGGAAGTTAAAATTTACAGGGAAACAACTTATACATTCGAAGGAGCATGATTTTTAAAAAATAGACTTAACAAAATTAATTTAAAAAGTTACTAAAATTAAAAAAAACGTTTTTTTTTTATCATTCATGATAAGGATGATTGATTTAATTATTATTATCATAAATATATTAATTATTATTCAATCTTTAAATTTCAAATATCATATCCTAATCTTATTTTTAAATATAAAAATTATCCCTATCATTTCCTAAAATTCTGAGTATTTTAACTTATATAAGAACACATACCAACTTCTATATCATTAAGATTTCTCTAATCTCTAATTAAGCAAGAATCATGTCTGACACAAATTCGTCAAAGGTATGTCCATTTTTTTGAATATCAAGTTTAATCATTTAACGGAATTGTGAAATTGCAACTTAGATGTATGTTGTTTTACAGGTTATCCATGAGGAAGAGAAAAAATAAAAAATAATCGAACTATCAGACAACGATTCAGTATTCAATATTATTCCATATATTTACATGTACAAGTTTTATACATATTAAAAAGTCTAATTAAATATCACTAACATACAGGATACCCCGGTCTCACGTAAACGTCCAACGCCCGAGAAAGATTTTAACATTCAGAATGAGAGTCTGATTCACATCCTTTCCTCAGATGATGAGAAACTACCAGCAACTAATAAAAAAAAATAAACAGCCTAATGCTATTGTGAATGATGTCAACATGGTATGCCCATTAACATTATCTATTTGCTGTGTTTATTTGGGTATATGTTGTAAATCAAATACTAAAAATAAAAAATTTATTTGAAAAAAATTGATGATTGTATGTTTTTTGATTTCCTGTTGTTAGGACTTTGATGATGAATCTCCTATCATATTTAAGCGTACCAACAAGAGTACATCGGGGTCAAGAATACCATGTAATTTTAGACTTATTGATGAACTCTCCGATGAAGATATTGGTTGATTGGAAAACCAATCTGATGAACATCGTAAGAATATTGACAATCTTATTGATGATGAAGCTAAACAAGATTCCGAAGATGGTTATGATGAGCTAAGTGATGATTTGGATGGTATGGATGATTTTATTGACGATGGTGAACCATCAGTTGGTGAATCCACTGATAATGATTCAGATGGTAGTATTTAGCACCATATTTGGTTGAAATAAATTGTGTTTTATGCTTTCTATTGTGTTAAAATCTAAAAAGTTGTGCTAAAACAATATTGCATGGTTGTTTCAATAAAGTATCTTCATTATCTATTACTTTTGTTCAGATAATACCATTTTAATGAGCTCAAACGTTATGCATTTTTTTGTTAAATGGTGAAACAAAACAAATTAAATACGTTTTTTATGTTGTACTATAATCATGGAATTATTTTTTCCCGTCATTTTAGCCTGATTGATAAACATGTACATTCATCTAACCAAAAATATCATGTTTAAAATTTCAACTTATTAAATGACTAATGGAGGGAATACAAAAACAATCTCATTAAAATCAATTTTTAGAAACCAATATTTTTGCCTTATTTTAAGCCTTATTTTTATACGGACCAGTTTCAAACAAAATATTATTGGTTCTTCAACACTTTTACCATCATCATTTCTACAAAACACAAAACTTCGCAACAGCAATTCAGACTTTCATGATTAACAAAAGAAAAATCGCAGGCATCAATGATGTTAATCAGGAACAATATACACCAGCACATACGAGTTCATCAAATCATTCGGTGCCATCACCTATACCGAAAAGATTAGATAATGAACTTATGAAAGAAAACAATATTGGTGAGTTATGTTTATTCTAATTGAATACATTACATGTCAACTTTTCCTTGAAAAATATGTATTACCATGATTTTTATATATACAATGTATGCGTGTACAGATCTTCGTGATATACGCAACAAAAAAAGACAGTCATGAAAGATAAAATATGTCGGGATAATGTGTAATCATTCTCCGAATTGTCCTTCAATAATGTTCGGAACTATCAACCTATATATGTCCCTAATGCCATTAGATCATCCAGTAAGTTATCATATCTTCCCAGCTTTTAATACTTAATTATTAAACGTAGTGTAAATAGTTTTTTTTATTAATGACAAAATGGTTCATACATTTATGTGCAGGTAGTCCACATACAGAATCTTGGATGAAAAACTATTCTAACTCTAAGAATTTCATTCAACGACAGAGAACATCCGTAAATGAATAAAAAATTATCGGATCTAAGAGTGGTCGTCTACTAAGTCATGACATTCTAGGAACTTCAAAAAAAGCATTTGCCTTTCAACACATTCAACTACAGTAGATGTACATTCTACTTTGAACATAAGCAAATCTCCTTTGAAGGACATCACTACAAGTAAAACTATAACTGACCACATATTTTAAACAATTTCTTCTTACTAAAAAATATGATACATATACTAATTATTTTATGCAATTTTTTTTATAGGAACAATGTCAAGAGATAACATATTACCTTTTCAAGGAAAAAATGAAACGCCACTTAAAAGACCACGAGGACGTCCCTGTAAGCCTCCGGCAGCATCAAAGTCTGTAAAAAATAACCGTAGAACCAATAAGAAAATCAGGAAGACCACGGAAAACAGCGGTGTATGATGAAACTTTAACAGTCGTTTTAGATGTCCCTGTCTCATCAACCACTGTGTTACAAAATACACCTAGAAAACGTGGAAGGCCTCGCAAAATAATTGAACAAAATTCATGTACCAGTAGTTTTGAAGAACCGCATTCATCGAACACCACGATTAGAAGCGTTGCTGGATCTTCAAGTCCCAATATTCTGACACCTCAGATGACAAATATAATGCCATCATTTGGAAGTTTCTCTACAAGTAAATATTTTGGTTATATTTTTTAATGTGTTTTAATAGTATAATCATTATCAATAACGATAAACTTCTTAATAATGTACAGCTGATATTTCAAATGCAAAAAGAAGATCCAGATTTAGAAACAAAAGTCCAGTTATGTTTGACATTAGTGAGTTTATATACAAACACTCTTTGACTATATGAGAATAACCAGCATATGTTATCTAATAACTTTCTCTACTATATTGGCAGATAATAATGTTCAAAACACCACACCAGGACCAAGCTTAATGAAAGGACAACCAATAGCTGAGTCAACGGACAGTGATTCATCTGAAACAGATGATGAACATGGATATACTGATCATATTATAGGCATATCTAAAGGTATTTTTATTTAACTTTTTTTTACATATACTTTTGTCTTTTATGATTTTCTAACTATAATATATTGTAAATGATTAATTACTTATACATTACATATACTTATTTTTATTAGAGTACTTTGAGCATGGAGACCTGGATATTCAATGTCAAAAATGTGGTGCAATGGTTTGGCTTGCAGAAAGTAAAAGGGGAGCAAATGTTGCTGGAAAAAACGAGTCATTCCACTTGTGTTGTGGTAAAGGGAAAGTTAAATTACCAGTTTCGTTAAAGGATCCTCCAACGTTATTAAGGAAGCTTATGAATGGATAACATCGAAAAAGCATATCGTTTCTTGCAAATATACGACGTTATAACTCGATGTTTGCTTTTACGTCTATGGGTGGTAAAGTAGATCATTCTGTTAATAACGGACGTGGTCCTTTTTGTTACAGGATTCAAGGCCAAAACTACCACAGAATCGGAAATTTAGAACCAGATAGTGGCAAACAACCTGCTTTTTCTCAACTTTATATTTATGATCCTCCTAATGAAATTGATAACCGCATTAACGCTATCAGGTATTATTTTATATGTTAGTATATTTCCTTTTATTATTTTTAAAAATTATATGTTTCAATTCTTTATTGTTATTTAGTATATATTTAATATATTGTTTCAATACATTTTCAGTTCCACTAAGAACGGATCAACATCTTCAGGCACAAGCATTGACCGTTACCTAACAAAAGATATTAAAACTATACTCGATCATGATAACCCATTGGTTAAGAAATTTAGAATGGTCGGTCATAATTTAGCTAACGGCATCAAAAACATAAAGTTGAGACTAATAGGAAAACGTGCAAAAGATGGTAGGACATATAACCTTCCAACAGCAAATGAGGTTGATGCATTAATTGTTGGGGATTTTGACTCGACACGTGACGAAATAGACATTATTCTACAACAAAAGAATGGGAAGACCAGAAAGATCAGCGAGTTACATGTGGATACCTCCCTTTACAGTATCCATTGCTATTCCCTTACGCAGAAGATGGTTACCGAACAGACATTTACCATTCACATGTTACTAAAGATACACCAGAAGACAAGAAAACACGCGTTACAATGCGTGAGTGGTTTGCTTATCGTATACAAGACAGGCCAAATGTTTTTTCAACCATTACAAATGGTAGACGCTTATTTCAGCAGTTTTTAGTGGATGGTTACACGATGGTTGAGGCGGAGAGAATGTTATACATAAAGAATCAAAACAAAGAATTAAGATGTGCAACTTATTCTCGATTATCCTCCGCTGCTGAAACTTCAAACGAAGGGAAAAAACATGGTAAAAAATACATTATGTCGTCGTCCTTCATAGGTAGTCCAAGATACATGTTACAAAACTACCTTGATGCTATGGCGATGGTTAAGAATTATGGTTATCGTGATTTATTTATAACTTTCACATGTAATCCAAAGTGGCCTGAGATTACAAGATACTTGCGTAAAAAGGGTGTTAAATCAGAAGACCGTCCTGATATTACAACAAGGGTATTTAAGATGAAGCTGGATCAATTGATGAAGGACATTAAAGAAAAACGAATTTTCGGACGTGTTAAAGCAGGTAAATTAGTATGTTAAAAACTTTTATATTTATTAAGTACATACTTTTTGAACTTAATATGCATAAAATTTATTATTTTTTTAATTTTTTAGAGGTATACACTATAGAATTTCAGAAACGCTGTTTGCCTCACTGTCACTTATGTGTATGGCTGGAAAGTCGTGATAAGTTGAGATATCCGTCCGACATTGACCGGTGTATATCAACAGAAATACCTGATAAAGAGTCTGATTCGGAGCTCTACCAGTTGGTAAAAGAATTCATGATGCACGGTCCTTGTGGTCCTGAACATAGGAATTTTCCTTGCATGATTGAAAACAAGTGTTCCAAGCATTTTCCCAAACAATTTAACGAGTCTACTTTCATTGATGAAAAAGGATATGCCATATATCAAAGATCTGATAATGGAAGAACTGTTAAAAAACAAGGCGCGGAACTTAATGGTGGGTTTGTTGTTCCATACAATGCATATTTATTGAAAAGGTACCAAGCTTACATAAACGTTGAATGGTGCAATCAGTTCAAATCTATCAAATACCTTTTTAAGTATATTAATAAGGGACCTGATAGAGTAACTGCAGCTGTTGAAGAAGAAGAAAAGAACGAGATCAAGGATTTCTATGACTGTCGTTATTTATCAGCATGTGAGGCTGCATGGAGGATATTTAAGTTTGATATACATCATAGGTTTCCGGCAGTTGAACGCTTACCATTTCACCTTCCAGATGATCAATCTGTGGTATTTGATCCTTCGGAAAGTATCGATTTTCAACTTGAAAAAAGTTCAGTGAACACAACAAAGTTTTTGGCTTGGATGGAAATTAATAAAACATAAGACACAACAAGAGAACTGTTGTGTGTAGAGATCCCCCAACATTATGTTTGGAATCATGTTGACAAAATATGGACTCCACGAAAACAAGGAAAAACCATTGGCAGAATTCATCACGTTCCAGCTTCTTGGGGAGAGCTTTTCTATTTACGTATGCTGTTAAACCATGTCAGAGGTGCTAGAGAATGGGAAGAATTTAGAGAATACGAAGGTGTAATATACCCGACGCATAAAGAAGCTTGTTTCGCACGTGGACTCTTAGATGAGGACAAGGAATACATAGATGGTATCATTGAAACAAGTGAATGGGGAATGGGAGATTATCTTCGTAATTATTTTGTTATGTTGATCTTATCGGAAAGTATGGCAAGACCTGAGGTTGTTTGGGAGAAGACATGGCATCTGTTAGCTGACGACGTTCTACACATTGAAAGGATCAAAAGCAATCATCCAGGTATTCAATATTTTTTTTTATTAATACCTCACACAGATTAAACCATCAAATTTAATGATAAAAAAATCTCCCATATGTTAATTAATAATTGATTCACCCAAATTGGTTATGTTTTATTTCAGAACTTGAACTAACTGACGTTCAAAGGTACAATATATGTTTAACATATATTGAGGATAAATTACTCAGTAATTCCAAAAGCTTAAAGAAGATCGTTAATATGCCGTATCCAATTTCCGAGTTCATAATGGAAGGATATAACAGGTTGATTTACGATGAGCTTAATTATAAGATTCCGGAACTCATAATCCAACATCAAGCATTATTTGGGAGCTTGAAAAATGAGCAGAAAGGAATTTACCAAACTATAATCAATGCTTGTGAGAATAAACGTGGTGGAATGTTTTTTGTGTATGGTTATAGAGGGACCGGAAAGACTTTTTTGTACAAGACTTTGACAGCAGCTTTAAGGTCAAAAGGATATATTGTTCTTAATGTTGCGTCGAGTGGAATAGCTGCTTTATTGCTTGATGGTGGGAGAACAGTCCATTCTCGGTTCTCAATCCCTATAAATGTTACAGAGGATTTGTTGTGTTCAATTGAAGCCAATAGCGATCTTGCAGAGTTAATTCGTGCCGCAAAGCTTATAATATGGGATGAAGCACCTATGGTTAACAGACTTTGTTTTGAAGCTTTTGACAAAACTTTACGAGATGTATCATCAGATACTTATAAATCAACTTGCGATGATGTATTCGGTGGAAAAGTGGTTGTTTTTGGAGGAGATTTTCGACAAATTCTACCCGTGATTCCTAATGGCAGCCGGCAAGACGTTGTTCATGCTTCGTTAAATAAGTCTTACTTATGGAATGATTGCACTGTACTTAAACTTACAGAGAATATGAGGCTTCGTGTAGGTTGCAACAGTGGAGATGCTGAACAAATAAAGGATTTTGCGGAATGGATTCTGAATATCGGTGAGGGAAAAATAGGTGGGCAAAATGATGGGCATGCTATTGTAGAGTTTCCTGACGAAATGCTGATACCAAATTCGGATGATCATATAGAAGCCGTCATAAAAGAAACTTATGAGAATTGGGAGGATAATTTGTAGGATCCAAAATATTTTCAAGAAAGAGCTATTCTTGCACCAACGCATGAATAAGTGGATAAAGTTAATGACAGAATGATGTCAAAACTATCCGGCAAAGAAAACGTTTACTATAGCTCAGATACTGTTGGAGATGTAGATATTGACTTCAACCAGAACGAGTCACTCTACACAACATAATTCTTGAATACAATAAAAATGTCCGGCATCCCACACCATAAGTTAGTGCTAAAGGTTGGTGCTCCCGTTATGTGTTTGCGCAACATTGATCAAAGGGGTGGTCTTTGGAATGGTACAAGATTACAAATTTTGAGGATGGCTAAAACTAACGTAGAGGCAAAAATTATATCAGGGGGAGAGTTGGTGAAGTCGTAGCTATACCTCGAATGAACATATCTCCGTCTATTAAGAAGATGCCATTTCAGCTTACAAGGAGACAATTTCCAGTTTCACTATGTTTCGCCATGACTATAAATAAAAGTCAGGGTCAAACTTTATCTAAGGTTGGGCTGTATTTAGAACGTCCTGTTTTTTCACACGGACAGTTGTACGTGGCAGTTTCAAGGGTTAAAAGCAAGAAAGGTCTGAAAGTTCTTTGCTGTGATGAAGAAGGCGCTTATTGCAACTACACAACGAACCTCGTTTATAAAGAAGTATTGCATAGGCTATAAATTTCAAGTATTATGTTTTTTTCTTATATTGTTATCCATAAGTCTGTTGATTTGTTTGATTTTCCTGAATAACAGTAACCATTATTTTCTCCAATATGATATTTTATTTGAATTTCCTTACTACATTTTAATTATTTCCAGTATCTCATGTGAAGAATATTAGTTCAATTGTTACCTGATACACAGATTTATATTTATGCTAATTTTAATTCATACAACGAATCAACAACAACCTATACAATCAACTAATTTAATTCATTAACAATTAACAAATTCGCGACATAAATGCACTAACCCAACATAATCAATCATTCAATTCATAAATCACATAATCACTTTAGTTAAAAATGAAAGTATATGTACCTTAAAGATGATTGTTTCACAATAGAGAATAAGAGTATCATTGTAGTTTCTCCAAAACTTCATATCTAAGATAATATCGTACTCAATCCAGACTGTGTTTGTGTTATGTGTTTTGCCAGTTCTTTGTAACTGTGGTTGGGTGTTCAAATGTATAACAGTATTATTTTTCTCAAAACCATTTTAGTTATGTTCATTTCGGGTAAAAAAAAATTGGGCTTTCACTATGATTGTTATGTTAATATACAAACTTGGCTTTTACATTTATCCATTATGGTCTTTTATGTTTCAAGATTCAGATTGCTGTTCAAAAAATAGTCCATATTTGAAAAACATAACATTTATTATGCTAATACTTTTTATATTAAACTAACATACTTTTGTTTAATAAAATTATTTATACAATTTTCTTTCATAAAATAATTTTTAAATAAATTACATAATTTAATTTAAACAATTTTCTTAATTTGTAATAAATATAAATAACTTACATTATATTTTTATTAATAATTTCAACTTTCTCACTTTTATTGATTCTAATGTTACTTTTACTTAGTTTACATCACCTTAAGCAATTTAAATATTTTTTTTCATCTGATGATAAATTGTCAAGTACTTCATATTAAAGTAAGATTATGTATAATATAAAATCTAATTTCGATACATATAACTCGAAATTTAATAAAAACATTTCTTTAAAGCAACCCGTCCATCGGACGGGCCTTGATGCTAGTATATATATATATATATATATATATATATATATATATATATATATATATATATATATATATATATATATCTTTACATTATATATAAGAGGAGGGATTTGCCACGTCATCAATCAGACACTAATCCCAGTCAACACATGGGCTTAAAATCTGGGCTTAGAAAATCCCGAACCCACAACTCGATATCATAAAAAACTTAAATCATCACCGATTAATATCATAAAACAAAATCCCGAACCCAAAACTTTAAATTGATTCCCTAGAAATCGATATCATAAACCTCGAGGATATCATCAGCGATTAATTCTCATTCCTTCATATAAACCCTATACCATAAAACTCGCTAATATACTAATCTACAATCTTTAGCCAAGAATGAGAATTGGCCATGTTTGATCTTATACAAGGTACACACTGTATCGGATTATTTAATCTACAATCTTTAGCCAAGAATGAGAATTGGCCATGTTTGATCTTATACAAGGTACACACTGTATCGGATTATTTACTCATTATTGTCTATGTAAAGCTATACTATGTACACTAATAGTGAAAACCAGCTGCAGCTTCCGAGGGTGCAGTGGTGATGGAACCAATGGTAGTATAGGCTAAAAGGAATTGCAGATTTGTGGCAAATTCAAACAATTCAGGTAAGTTGAGGTTATGAATTTCTGATTATAAAATAATTCAACAATGTTATATTAGATATTTTCTTTTCTGTTTAATTAAATAAGGTATCTCCTCTATTTGTTCAATAAAACAAACTATCTTTTGTTTTCACGAGCTATGCAATTTACATGTACATTCACCTAGCTGCAATACTTTTTTTGTTTGTTTAATTATTTCCTCCCCTTTAATAGTTAATATTGTGTGCGTTAAAGTGGGATTGAATGATGTTGGTAGAGGGGTAAACTTCAAAATTCGTTTTGATGTTATGTTTTTCAGCGTGTGAACCCATGAACCCATGAACAGAGAAAAAGAGCCAACTATATCATGTAACTTTAAACATTAATATATAGTTTTCTTTTCCAGGTTCCATAGTATTATTTATGCTTTGATGTTATTTTTCCCGCCGTGGGAACACACGAACATAATAAAAGAGCCTACTGTATAATTTAAGTTTAAACATTAATATTTTGTGTTGTTTCCAGGTTCAATGTTAATATTTGTGCGTGATTATGTTGTTTAGGTTTGACAGGTTAATTTGAAGGTTTTTGAAGATGAATATATGTATCTCGACAAAGATAAAAGATATTATCAATGTGTATAGCTGCTTTGATGTACTTTATTGTTTTAATGATCAATAGGTTCGGAAGTTGATGCTGAAGCGAAAAGTAACATGAAAAAAATCTAAGAAGCAATTTACTCAATTGTTTAACATGTGTGTATGGTTATGCGCTTAAATTGACTTCGTGGGTATTAGGATATGTTACCTTAAAGTGATTATCTGATTATTTTGTTTAACTAATCATTAAATAGAAAGTAAAATTAGTTATTGACTTGTGTTCCGTTATTATTCTTCTTATACAAGCTTAATTTTCCAATAATGCAATACCATTATCATCGGCCAGAAGCTTGTCCAAAGACCATTGTTCATTTATGTTAGTTATTTAATGTTTTTATGAAATACCAGATAATTCGATTATATGTTAACGCTTTTACCTACGTGTAATCTAGGAGTGCATAACAATAAAGTACAGCCTCCACTTAAGTTTGATCTGCAAAAGCGGTGCCAAAAATATAAGTGCCTTCACTTTCACTTGATTAAATGAAAGAAAAAACCAAGAATTTTGGATCAAAGGCATTGATCGGTGAAGGTTCATATGGAAGGAATGGCTTATCTTGGAAACATAAATAATGGAAAACTATGGCTGTGAAAAAGCTCGATGATTCTACTGAAGGTGAATCAAATAGCGAGTTTTTGACTCAAGTAAATAACTTCTCAATCTTTGAATAAAAACAATTTTTTGTACTCGATTCGGTTTCTAGATGTTCCTTTTATCGGACGTGTTTGTCTGATGTGTTGAGGCTTCTAGGGTCTCAACACTAAAGCAAGACAATGTTGCTGAGCTATGCGATTACTATGTCGAAGGAAATACCCATGTTTTTGCTTATGTATTTGCAACCATGGTATCACTACACGACATATTACACGGTATCAGAATAGTATCTGATTTTTAATGTGTTTATAAAAGTTGAAATTTAGTTGATATATTGTTTTTTAATCTAAATATGCTTCCTTAACAAAAGTTACACGTTATTTAATTTTCTGTCTCAGTTAACTGTCAACTGAGCTACCAGGGATTCTTGAGATAATGCACAATCTTCACCAGCTTTGGAAAATAACCAGAAGACGAGGTCTGCTATAATACATTTTGTCGTAACATATTTATCGAGTGAAGTGGTTGATGAGAGTGATTCATCAGAAAACCAGCCGTATGTATATCCAAAAAGTATTATAACAGATCTCGTCTTTTGATGAATACACATCAATTTTGATATACGTTAAGTTATAAGATTAAGGTATTTTTTCTATCAACCCAGACTCGCCATCTCCATCTATACCTAAAAAGGCCTGTTTTGATCCATGACCCAACCCTCCCAAACTACCTATCTCACCATCTCTACATAAAGGAATCAAGAAAATGGGAGCCACAACATTAGTTTATCGATGTATGAAAGAGTAAACATCTTCTTAGACAAGCTAATCCGAAGAAAAAGCAAATTCAGAATGTCATTAGAATGATTGAAGTAGCCTAAGAACCTGATAGGTAATTTACGCCAAGTGCTTGGGAAACTATAAAATGAGAAAGCCCCTCCTTGATAAGTTGGATTATGTTTCATTAACTTGAGACGAGAAGTTCCTTTTAAGAAATGTGTGAGAGCAGGGGTATTGTAATTAACTAGATAAATCATGCACCATGATCAGATACCCTACAATTGAAATAGAGCTTTAAACCATGAAATTTTATTATTCATAAACATAAGTAACCCATAATTTTATTCCTTAGTAATCACTGTGTCTTTTGTATTGTGTTTAAACTAAATGTGATTTCAAAAGCTACTCCTCAAGTCCTTTAATCTTTCTCTACATACAAACATCTCCAAGAACAGTTAGGTGAAGAGCTAAGACAAGGTAACCAATTAAGTTGCTGCACAAACAACTTTTAAGAACTCTATTTTTTAATATTGAAACTCATCTCTATCCCAGATACTAATCGTTTGCCATGGACAATTTCCATTTAGTTTTTTTGGAAGTGGTGGTGAAGAAACGGAATCTCGAATTCAAGTCAGTTTTACGGCACCTACTAACAGCTTTTTAAAGAAAATAATGATGATGGTTGGATGCGACTCTGAATTGAGAAGGTTGTTAGTTCCTCTTCAAATAACCTAATGCTGATTTTAATAATAAGGTAAACAAATCAGTGATGTAAATTTCTTAAACTATAGCTAAAAATTGTTCTTTTTAAGGACCATTGTATTCATATATAGAAGTATGACCCATACCATTACCTGATTAAGTCTTACTTTTTTTTTGCAAATGTCATACCTAGACTGTGAGATGTATTCGGCAGCGACTTGCAGGGGTGTCCATTTTTCTATATATAAAAAATTGGATGTGAACACGTATAAAGCTAATGGTTCAACTACTAAATTATCACTGAAGGTTTATGAGTTCTGTCAGTCACCTATACTTTTTTTTGTTGCGATTTATTGAATTGTTCCCATTTTATGAGATTTTAATGTGAATAACTGTATTGGGAAGGCAATATGGATGTTCCAAATTTGAGAATTGGCGGTCCTGATTACTTGGATCTTCCCTTTATAGAGAAGGTAAGAACCTTTATGACCTTAACTTGTGTTGACCAGGGTTAAAAGCTTTATTTATAATTTATTTTATTTATTGTAGCTCTTTAGATATATGAGCTACAATTTGTACATGCTGTTACAGGTCAATGCATCAACTTATACTTGATTCAGTCAAGTTTGCATGGACATAGTACTAGATAATAAGGAACTCACCCAGAATATGTGTTTTATAAATTATAATGATCTATTAATATTAGTACTTTTGAAAATATTGTCAATGATAATTCAGGATCAAATACTTAAGTGATCGGAAAAACCACATCGAGCGGGGAGGGTGTAACAACTATTTGGACCCCTTTCTTTCTGTTCTTGCTCGCACTTACCCGGGCTGAGAAAATATTCTTTATTAGAAAGGGCCGGGAAAGCCCGAAGGCTGCGCCAAATAGGCCAATGGAGCCAGGAGAGGACCCATCAATTATACCACCCCGCTGTTGAAAAAGCATGTTCCTTCAAAAAACATGCAGCTTCGTTGCTTGTCATTCGTTGTTTGTTGTGGACTTGTGGTGACGACGACGATTTGTACTCATCCTTGGCATGGTTCAGTCTTGGCTTAGTTGCTTGGTACGCAAGTATTAAATGATCTCTGAGTATTTTTTACTTCTGGTAGCGAGGATTACTCTTTCAACCATATACGTAGAAGTCAATATGAAGAGGGCCTGCAGTTTAGATGTGAGAATGACAAGTTCAAGTTGGACATGTTACTGGACTCTGTCAACTCAACTCTCAAACTTATTGAGGAACTACTAAACGACATTAACAACCTCTTAGTTAGTTTAGAGGGTCCCATCCGTGTCGAAGAGCATTTCTCAGCTCTGAATTTACACTACATTGAGAATATATATGGAGATCATGGTCTTGAAGTTTTGGAAACATTGCCTAAAAGGCCATCTACTGCATTACCTGTTATATTAATTCGTATGAAGCAGATCATGAAGAATGGATAAAGTGTCAAGAAGACTGGAACAAGGTTTGGGCATACATATATGCGAAGATGAGTGAGATTGGATAGTAAAGAATCTTTGCATATTCAGTGATCATCACTCGGTTGGATATTAAACTCCATAAAACACATGCCATAACATTGGAGAAGCCTTGATGTTTCTTGAACTACATGTGTACCAGAATGTCGTGAATTTAACTCCCCACTAAAGTCAAATATAGTAATATACGAGCAATTTCAAAGTCCGTGCAAAACAAGATTTATTTGTATGCAAAACAAGATTTATTTTGGGCAAAACAAATATATCATCAATAACATTAACCCATCTGATGTAACAAATACGCCTTATCAATAACATGTTTTGTACTTGGTATGTTGTGTCATATTGATCCGAAGCTTGCTGGTACTCTGGTGATTTCCATTTGTCTAATTGATGGATGATGGTGATTTCCAACTAAGTCAAACAACTCAAAAGATTATTTCCAGAGGCTGTTGAAACTGTTCGTCTGTTTCGACCGATCAAAAGTGTCAAATTTCTAGAAGTCATTGCAATATATTCTCTTATATCCTACCCCTTTTCTCATTCCACTTATCTGCTCTAACATTAGTTCGGTTATTGCTTCGAGATCCTTACTTCAGGATGACACAAGATGTTGCTCCTTGGTTAGGTTATAACAAGCTTGCGCTAATTGAATCCTTATTCTTTCCAAGCCTTAACCAGATCATAAACCGATGGTCCGGTTTTTACTTTTTAAAAAACTGAAAAGTTTCGGTTCGGTTTCGGTTTTCATCCAAAAACCGAACCGTTAAAACCGAACTGCACCGAACCATTTTGTTATATAAAAAACTTATATAATATATATAAATAAATAAATAACAAATTAAATGTTTTAATTAACATTCATTTTGTGAGCGAAATAAAAATAATATATTTATCTTAGGTATAGATTAACAAAAAAATAAAGAAAAACAACTATTTTTTTTACGTAAAACAAGTTTGTTCATCTAAATCGATCGTACTAAATATAAACAGTTATTCAAATCGAAAAACCAAACCAAAACCGTTTTAAACCAACCCAAACTAAACCGTGCACACCCCTTAAAAAAACAATGTGCACTAGCGAGATTTACCATATTAACAAAGATTTTGAGATTTGAATACAAAAATGTCTTTGCGACCTTTAAATTAGAAAATTGTGAGTGTAATTATGTTTTAAACTAAGTAGGTACACTGTCTCTACGGAGTCGTAAACGGCCAAAGTTTGCAATTAGCGTGGTCATGGCTCACACACTTTTAATGCACTCCTTAGCTACATGTATCTATTCAAATTCTTTTGTTTATTTAAAAAGTCCGGTATTGATTTTGTAATATGAACATTTCACAAACACATTGAGACCACTTTGCTCTAATTGTTTTTGTTATTTTTCCATCGCTCAAATATTGAACATTTTTCTTATTAATGTGCCTCAGTTTGTAACCGTATAAATAACATTATATGATAATTTTTACTTTTCTGGTTTTTAAGGATTTAAGACAAGCATTTGAACCAAATGAAAGGAACTGTCTAGAAACTCAGTTGGATAAATACGTAACGGTTGTGGTTACTTATCTTTCTGAGCAAATAATTTACTCTATCAACTAATTAAGTTGTGATTCATGCGACACATTTTTGGTTTTTGTCTATTGACCTGTTGAACATTAAAATGCCATATAAACTAAATTCTCAACAGTTTTTTTAGTTTGTTTTGCTATGATAACTAAATAAAAGTCAAGCTCAACCGTAGTCAAGAGTTAGGCTATTTATAGAGGGGTCGATTTTATCTCAATCATTGAAACTCTATATCGTTGTCTCAAGGGTCAAGAGCGGGAAGGATTTGAAGATCCTATGTTGTGTTAGAAATGATAAATACACAAATTAAAAAAAAATTGTATAAAGAAAATTTATTTCACATTTCAGCTAAAAGCACATACTTTATAATAATGACATATAATTATTAAGGTTTATTTTCTTTTTCAAATTATCACTCTTTGGTTTTCGTTCATTATTACTTGCATAAAACTTTTACGATTTTTGTAATTCAGTAACTATTACTTAATTTATATCTTGAAATACTCACAAGTCATACTCGCATGTTATGCTTAAATAAAATTTATAAAATAATATTTACAAGTCATACCGACTCATTGAGAATTAAAACACAACCACAAAACCGCCAGTCACTAATATACTAAAAGAAACAATGGATAACTCATATTATACTTAAAAACATACAAACAAATATTTACCTAAATAAAAAATGTAAACGACAATCACAAGTCATACCCGCCCGTCGGGCGGGTTTTGCCACTAGTATATATATATATATATATATATATATATATATATATATATATATATATATATATATATATATATATATATATATATATATATATATATATATATATATATATATATATATATATATATATATATATATATATATATATATATATATATATATATATATATATATATATATATATATATATATATATATATATATATATATATATATATATATATATATATATATATATATATATATATGTATATATATATATATATATATATGTATATATATATACATATATATATATATATATATATATATATATATATATATATGTATATATATATAAATATATATATACACATATACATATATATATATATATATATATATATATATATATATATATATATATATATATATATATATATATATATATATATATATATATATATATATATATACATATATATATATATATATACATATATATATATATATATATATATATATATATATATATATATATATATATATATATATATATATATATATATATATATATATATATATATATATATATATATATATATATATATATATACTAGCTACAAGGCCCGCCCGATGGGCGGCTAGCTTCAAATATAAATTTGTGAAATTAGAAACTATGAAAGATTTTTGTTACGACAACGTAGTTTTTGTAAACATCATTGTGTGTATGTGAAAAATGAGTGCATTAGCTTCAATCGTAAGCATACCAACATTGACATCAAAAAATCAATGTAAAAAACAAATGTTCATTAGTGCTTTTTTTATAATGCATCTTTATGGTATTACATCCTTCATTAGTCTTAATAAATTTGTAGTAATATTAAATATAAAACATTAATTATAAGACCGGCAACAGATTACAATAATAAGGATTTAAGCAAATGCTATAAACAATTGAAATTATTTCCTTTGATAAGAACCAGCAACAAAACAGAAGCACCAAGCAGAATCTTGTAAGGAGAGGCTGCAACACATCTACTAAGCAATTTTGGTGCATCCTGCAACATTACACAGAAAAAAACATCATATTTTGCGCCAAATTTAGCAAATTCAAACACAAATGCAGGGATTTATGGAACCAATGGTTACCCAAAAATATAAAAAAATAAATGAAATAAAAAATTCTGGAAGAATATACTTTATGGGCTTTTTCAACAGTTGTTGTTTAAGGCAGTTTGGAAACAAACATGCCAGTGGGTCTGCTTGTGCACATATTGATGTAAGGGTCTGTTTGGACAAAAATATCGTTATTGAAGTTATGTTATAAAGATAAACCAGTTTTGGATTTAGAAGTTTTGCCTTTTACCAATATCTATAAGCTTATGATACAACAAACCTGAATCTTGATTAAGAATTATAGCCGATAAAGAACTTTTTTAAAGACAACACTGGTTGTATAGTTGCAATAGTTCCCATCTTTATCAGAACACATTCAGAATAGTACGTCTACTTAGCCTTTTATATCAGGAGGGTCATGGTAACAAATTTAGCACTTAAGGGTGTTGGAAATACGTTTTACGTATTTATGAAGGATCGGTCGCTCCAACTATAATTATGTAACGGGCTCGTGATCTATTTACTTATTGTATAGTCCATATAGCCCACATGTAGGGTGGGCTATATATAACCCCTCCTAGCATGTTAGGAGGGGGTTGTTGATTCACATTTTCACTTAATCATTTATCATCTTTACTTTCTCTCTCTAATTCTCTCCCTTCTCTCCTTTCTCTCTCTTAATCCCTCATCTAATTCCTTCATTTCTTCATTAATTATCAATCAATCAACAACCTAATCCACCAAATCCATAACATAGAATAGGCCATAAATTCCGTAGACCTTCAATTGGTATCAAGAGCCTTGGTTAGTTTGGTTTATTCTTCTTTTATTTTGTTTGATTTTGGTGGTTTTTGATTTAATCATGCTTAAACTTTAAAAAGTTTGTATTTTTTATAAAACGTTTGTGTTTTTATGTGTTAAATCATATCAAATCTTCAAATTTATTTACTTTTTAGATAAAAAATCACAAATTTTTATATAAAAATCAACTTTTTCTTATATAAAACCTTAAAAAGTTTGTGTTTTTATAAAAAATTGGTGTTTTTTATAAAAGTTTTTGTTTTTTCTCTTTTTAATTTTGTAGTTTTTATAAAAAGTTTGTATCAATTTTATCAATTTTTATCAATTTTTTTCTTTCAAAGTTTGTATTTTTTTTTATTTTTTTATTTTTAGTTTATCAATTTTCGTTTTTTTTATCCAGATTTTCATATAGTTTTCTATAATTTTTTTTGTTTTTTTATTTTTTATATAAGTAGTTTTTCTAGTTATCCTTATTTTTTTATATATATTATCCGTATTTTTTTTTTTCTTTAAATTTTTTTTAATCTGTTATCAGTTTTTTGTTTTGTCCTATCGAATCTATTTTCTGTCATTTTTCCTGGTCATCTGGCATTTTTTTTTTTTTTTTTTTTTTTTTTTTTTTTGTCCTGTCCAAACTGTCCAAAGTTTCTGTCCATCTCAGTCCCATCAAATCTGTCAAAAAGTTCCGAGTTCCTATTTGGTATCAAGGTTTTCGTGTGAGCCAAAAGTTCCGGGTGAAAGAACTTCCGGACCAAAAAGTTCCGAATCAATATTTAACTTCCGAATCAATTTTTTTGAAAATCTTCCGAACCAAACACTTCCGATTCGGAAGTCTTCCGAATCAAAATCTTCCGATTCGGAACTGTTCCGAACGAAACAAAGTTCCGAACGAAACAAAGTTCCGAACGAAACAAAGTTCCGATTCGGAACTCTTCCGAATGAAGCTATTTCAAATATAACGGGCAAATTGGGCAAATCATCGTCTTTTCTAAAAGACTCATCACCTTTCGACTCAGACACAAAATAAACCAAAGACTCTACAACCAAACATACTCCATTTTTTATCAGAATCGACCATCAACATCTTCATTATCTCTCGACTCGACTGGCATCATCACACTCTCGACTTCCAAACAAAACTCCAATCTCTCAACTCGACTCTCAGCACTCGAATCATTTACCCTAACACTCTCGACTCGACAGCCCCTCC
Source organism: Glebionis coronaria (assembly GCA_025667525.1). Taxonomy (NCBI): domain Eukaryota; kingdom Viridiplantae; phylum Streptophyta; class Magnoliopsida; order Asterales; family Asteraceae; genus Glebionis; species Glebionis coronaria. Next base: position 12,262 of record JANFOE010002585.1, on the reverse strand, counting down.
AAAACAGGATCGACCCTCACACATCTCACAATACTCTCGACACAAACGACTCACACTCCCATCCCTACCCTCGTCTCTCACATCTCTCGACTCAACTCTTACAACCATCACAACCCACCCAAACCGACTCTACCCCAAAACAAAAACCCTCTCTCGTTAACCCACCAACACTCTCTCAAAACCTTTTAGACTTAACCAAACATTCTTGATTCACCACACCAACCTGACTCGCCCCAACTTTCGTCTCGTCTAACACAAACTCAAACCCTCACAGCCCCTCACTCACCGACACCCTCACCCTCGTCACGACATCACACCTCACACAAACTTCCAACTCTCATCAGACACAACTCACTCCCTCGTCTCACAGCCCCTCACTCCCTCATCGACACCCTCCTCCCAATAACACCCTCGTCACAATAACACTCTCGAATCACAAACCAAAACAGACTCAATTTTTTATCAAGACTCGACCAACACCAAAACCCAAGATTGACAGAAAGACACACAGATGAAGAGAGGGACTTACTTAAACAACATGCAATCAAATAAAGTACCTACCCGAGACCATTTTTATAGATCTTGAAGACCATCATATGTGCCTTTGATTGTCGTGGTTTTGAATCTAACAGAAACAAACATTTCACACCAAGATCATTTAATTAAACTTGTAGCCGCATCTTCTCGTCATGATATGAGGTCAAGATGAGTACTGCGATTGGGAGTATTTGTTGGAAGTTATAGGCGTGGAGAATGAGCTTAGAATGATTCTAGGATAATAAATGGTTCTGTGTTTGAGATTGGGAGAAGAAGTGAGAGACGAGCCTATTTTCTGTGTGCGTGTTTTCAAGTGAGGAGAGAGAGAGAGATATAAATGTGAGGCGGATATATCTAGAAACAGTGTTATCATTTGACTAGGCGGAGTAAACAATGTTATCATTTAACAATGTTATCGTTTCTTTCCATTAAATTAAGTAACGTTTATTTTTTATATATATCCGTTTTTTATTTCTCTTTAAAACGTATCCTTTACTTTTTATTTCTCTAATTTTATTTTTCATTTTTAGAAAATATTTTTTAGGTTTTATATTTTCAAAAGTTTATTTTAGTTCAATTTATTTTCGTATTTTTTTTTTTTGTATTTTGTACTTTTGTCACTTTTATATTTTTAGCATTTTGTTTATTAATTTTTGTCAAAACGTGTTGAGGCGGGTATATTTTCAAAAAAGTTATCGTGAAAAATATTTGACGGGTTATCGTGACGAGTTATAGTGACGGGTTAAAAGTATTGTGGCCGGATTTGAAGACAAAGTGACGAGTCAACGTGACGGGATATATTTTTAGCAAATACGGATTTTTGATCGGGCTTACTTTATAATCGTTTGAACCGACAACAATTTTTGAGCCGAGTCGAATTGTATACACCCGACAACAACAACATCCACATCATTTTTTATCTTTCCTCGCTTTTCAATGGATCCGTTCGATTCGACATGTCAAAAGGGAGAATCGCATTTAATGCAAAACAATGTTAGGAAAAGCGGCATCGCTTCCTTTCAAATGCTCCAGTATCATCTTGTTACTCTTTCACGGCTTCAAGGAGGGAGTGAATTTGTGACAATTTTTAAACAAGATCGTCATATATTCATCGACTCAATTTTCACCACTTTGACCGAACTCGCCGAGCAACTCAACAGTGACAACTTTAATCACTCTGCATCGGCACTTGCATACAAGACTCTTGTGACACAACTCACGCCTTTCCTCCAATTTAATATCATCAAGCCTGAAAGTTCAATGATTTGCCAATCGTTTCTTCGAGATACACATACCGAGCTTCGGGTTTTCCGTGATACGATTTTGAAACTCATGTCATCGGTCTCGTCTTCGATTTATGAAAGATCTCGACTTCAGCAAGGGTATGATAATGGAGTGCAAGACTCTTCGATGCAAGAGGAAATTGGTCATACGGTTGACAACTTGGAGCCTAACGATGGCACGAGCACAGAATCAGGAGGACAACATGATGCCAGTGGCACGTCAGGGAATGTTCACGAGATTTCTCTTGATGACACCTTACCCATTTATGACGCAGAGCCTGCAAACATGGTACAATGTAATGTGGTTTATGATGTATATGCTGATGACATGCCGCATATTGAGCATTCTGAACCTAATTATGACAAACATGGGATGGACAAGAGTGATAGAAATACCACTTATGATTCATCCGATGTGAGTCATAATGGGGGAGAAAGTGTTCAAAATGCTACAGTTCATCATGATAAATGCTTTATAACTGCCTCGTTAACTGATTCTGATTCTAAGATTAAAGAGCTCGAAACGATCGTAGCTCGGCAATCTAAAGACCTTGAGGATGCCAAATTTGAATTTTCTAAGAAAACGGACAAATTTGAAACATACTTTGAAAAACTTGAAAAGTCAAACGTTGTTCTTGAAAGAAAATTGGATCAAACTGTTCTAGATTCTAAAGCTGAAAAGGATAATCTTTTGAAACAAATTCAACTGCTTGAATCTAAGTTGGCATCCCAAGATAACGTGCTCAAAGAAAATGAAACATTAAAGGCCCAATTACAGGAAAAGGTTTTTGCTATAGCTGCGTTGAAAAACGAGTTAAGGAAAACTAGAGAACCTAGTGTGGACACTAAGCTTGAAAAACCATCAATCTTGGGGAAACCGCCTACAAATCAGTTCGTCAGACAACCGATTGTCAGACAACCGACTGCATTTAGATCCGAGCGATCACAATCCTCGAGACCGCGGTTTGTCTCCCAAGTTGATTTGGTTCATATTATTAGACCAGTCACTCCAGCAACTAGGCCCAATGTGATCACTCCAGCTTTAGCAAGACCAAATCATATGATTGCCTCTAGTTTCCCTAAAAATACCAAGACCACGTCTAGAACTAGTTCAAATGACGTTTGCCATGAATCTAGGGAAGCTAAGCAAAAGACACATGTAAGAGATAGAAATTTCAAACCTAGTCAGATGCCTTCTAATTTACCCAACACTGCTAACCGTAGCATGTCCAATCCTAGGAGCATCAATCAATCATCTAAGGATTCTAGATCTTACTCGGACATTAAATATGCTACTTGTAAAACATGTAGAAAATGTGTCTTTACGGCAAATCATGATGCTTGCATTAAAAAATTGCTTAATGAGGTGAACTCCCGTGCTAGACTTAAATCCCAGTGGGTCGCTAAAATCAAACCCGTTGGTAAAATGTGGCGCCCCACTGGTAGAACTTTCACTCTTGTAGGAAACGAGTGCCCTTTAACTAGGATAGTCTCCGATTCTACAAAGACTACTAGGGAGGAAATTGCAAAGGATGATACTTCACTTACGCCTAAACTTAAGGTCTTCTATAAAAGGAAACGTTTGCCAGCCAAGACTAGTGAATCATCTACTCAGGTCGCCTCTGAAACAAGTAAAGCCAACTGTGAACCCCCATGTGCTTCTATAATTGATATTGCTAACCCACGTCAAAGCATGCAAATTCCTAATGAGATTGCAGGTACCAAAGTTGATGTTCCAAAAGAACGAAGCGGTCCAATCGTTGTGTACCGTTCAACTAAGGACACTCTTAGAGTTTGGTTGCTGAAGAAGCAGATATCAGAGAAACAAATGTCTCAGGGGATTCATGGTTAAGCTGCAATACAAGGACTTATAGTCACATCACAGACTATAACTCGCTCATCAAAGAAAGGAAAGTTTATCGCCGATGATAAACTTATCCTAAAAACGAGAAATTCATTTTTCTCGGGCATGAGCTTATATCAAAAACATTCCAAGTTTTTTAAGCTCATGCATTAAGGCTTATCATTAAATATCAGATGGTAACCCGTGCTTCAAAGAAAGGAGAGTTTATCGCCGATGATAAACTTATCCTAACAACGAGAAATTAAGTTTTCTCGGGCATGAGCTAATATTAAAAACATTCGAAGTTTTTAATCTCATGCACAATGACTTACAGTTAAATGTCAGACTGTAACTCGAACTTAAAATAAAGGAAAGATTATCTTTTATGATAACTTATCCTCTTAACGAGAAATTCACCTTTCTCGGTCATGAGCTTGTATTAAAACATTCGAAGTTTTAAGCTCAGAAAGGAAAGTGTATCTTTTAAATAAGAGAACTTTTCTTCATAACGAGAAATTAACCTTTCTCGGTCATGAGCTTTCCGTTAAAACAGTCAAAGTTTTCAAGCTCATGAAAAACGACTTCTAAGTAAATGTCAGCTTAGGACTCGTTCTTCAGATAAAAGGAAAGTTTATCGCCGATGATAAACTTATCCTTAACAACGAGAAGTTTACAACTTCTCGGACTTGAGCTCGTTCCTAAGATATTCCAAATCTTAAGCTCAAGTAATTGTTTTTCAAAACTTTGAACACAATTTTTCGAGAATTTATCAAAAGGTTTTTCTAAATCTTTCAAAATTGTGTGTTCAAAAACGTTTTGATAAAACGAGCATGTCTTCTGGAATCGATAATATTTACGAACCTAGAAATGTCATTCAATAATGACACGGGGTTGTAAATAAAGTTCGAGCAGAAGTTCAAACTTTTAAAACATGCTCAAAATGGTTTGCTATTATTTCAGATAGCAACCCGCTTTTCATAATCAAGTCAAGCATTTCACCGGAAAGCTTTGACTCAACAACGGGAATTAATTTTCTCGGGAACGTGACGAGGTGACCAACATTCGTGAACAAGAACCATGTGCTTCTTTCATATGCTGTTCTCCATTATTCAGGTCCAACCTCGTACATTGCTAATCTTGTGAATTCATTATTATATCTGATCTTTGCACGTAATAAATACCTTACACTTGTGTTTAAAAGGTATTTATTTTACGTTTCAAGTACACCCTCATTAATTTGAGGGGGAGCTTGTTAAAATCACGAAGATAATTGGATTTGCATTTTTCTTCCCAAATTTTCTTAAAATGCTATTAAATCAATTGATATTAAAAACATCGATTGGGTTAATATTTTTAATATGGGGGAGAAAATGTGATTTAATATGGGATATGATCAATCATAAATGGTTTGACTTAACGTGTTAGCTCATCCCGACATGTGCGAAATGTTTTCGAATATCGTAGCATATGTTAAGGGGGAGCAAAATGGATTTGCACTTCAAAATGGATTTCATGGTGACATACACTTACCCAAAACATCTCTATTCACGACGGTGACGATTGTGGTGACATAAGGATGGTAGGATAGGTTAAAGTCCAATGATTTCTCTAGAACCGGAGGAATCTTCCCAAGGACATTCCATAGCTAGAAATAGTAGTCCTTAGGAAAGATGGAGAAAGATTGTGAACGTAGCTGAATGCCGACCAAGTACTTAAGTTAGCACTGGAACAATCACAACAAGGTGCTAGTGATGACGTATTGGTAAGCATTGAAGGGGTTGAAGAATGAAAAAGAATTGTAAAGATAAAGGGTGTAAAGAAAGAAGCCCTCCTTACAACTTTAGGCAGAAACCGGGTCAATACATATGCTATTGAGGTCATTTTTGCTAATGATTCTCGATATTGAAGAAAGACGTCATGGACCCAGTGATGCAATGCACAACCCTTCCCAGCTAACTCAAATATCTCTCAAAAGGTATTTGTTTTAATCACACGGAGATCAACACGTTATCTATTGATTTATTCACTCCGAATAAATTGGTATTGAAAAGGTGGCACTCCTCTCCAGCCTCCGATCACTAAAAATCCAAAATGCACGATCGAGTCTAGAGCCATTTGAGATCATCAAATATCTCATTAGGACACACTTTCATTATTCCTTGCTTCTTCACACACTGTGAAAAGTAAGAAAGATCTTAAGAGTCCTACGCAAAACCTTCATGATCTTGCCTGAACATCCGAGTAATACGAAAGTATTTACAATGAAGATGGAAATCCTTCTTGAGCGAATATCAAAAAACTCATGGTAGGTGACTTGTGCGGTTCTTTATGAATCAAACTTGTGATAACTGGAAAGCAACAGTGGTTTAATTCTTAAATGAATTTAAACACGTTCCAGGCCTCTACGCATTATCATATGATCTTGCCAGAACACTCAGAGTGACTCTTTATTGATCACAGTGACGAGTGGAAATCCTTCTAGTGTTAACATCAAACAGCACTTGGTAGGTAACTTGCAAGATTCTATATGAATCAAGCTAGTGACAACTGGAAAGCAACGATGGTGCGGTTCTTAATTGAATTTCACTTGTTCCAGGAACATGAATTGACGGCTTCAAATCATACGGATAATATTTATCCAAATGATTCACTCTTTACGTTCGCAGTCAGCTTTGGACGGTCGAGTAAAGAGAACGGGTTTACCCGCGAAATCTTGTCAAGGAGGTTCTTTATTGAAACTACCTGCCACAAGTACGATATTTAATATCGTCCAACGGTCTTCACCGACCGGAGGTAAATTGCTACCGAATTAGTATGAAATGTTCAAGGCCATTTCATCCATGTATATTGTTTTGTTGCTAACTGTCTTATGCAGCGTAACAAGAAGGTGGCATTGCGGTGTACAATCCAGAAGAAGTCGTCACCACATGCTTATACTACATACAATTAGTACTTCAACAAATTCAAGAAAGCCTGAAGGTCAAGTCTTCCGCTGTATCAAACTCTGAAGCTTTCAAGAATTTAAAAGTATAAGTATGTGGAACATGAAGTCACAAAGAGGCAAATATCACAAATGAAGAATGCACAAGGTCAAGGCAAGGAAACATGCTCAAGACTAAAGTCAAAGATCACATCAAGCATTTTCACAAGAACAAGATCGAAGACTCAAGCATAGATGCTAGGTTTAAGATTTTGTAAAAAGATGTGACCTCCCTTAGGGGGAGATTGTTGGAAATACGTTTTCCCAATAAAGTCTCGGTCACATCTTAGTTAGCATAGATCACGAGTTATAGACTATTTAGAACTTTGTAACTTGGAGCGACCTCCCTTAGGGGGAGATTGTTGGAAATACGTTTTACGTATTTATGAAGGATCGGTCGCTCCAACTATAATTATGTAACGGGCTCGTGATCTATTTACTTATTGTATAGTCCATATAGCCCACATGTAGGGTGGGCTATATATAACCCCTCCTAGCATGTTAGGAGGGGGTTGTTGATTCACATTTTCACTTAATCATTTATCATCTTTACTTTCTCTCTCTAATTCTCTCCCTTCTCTCCTTTCTCTCTCTTAATCCCTCATCTAATTCCTTCATTTCTTCATTAATTATCAATCAATCAACAACCTAATCCACCAAATCCATAACATAGAATAGGCCATAAATTCCGTAGACCTTCAAAGGGCCTATTCTTGAAGTTTACAGCGATAAAAAGAACCCATTTAGTGGTACTGCCATTGACTCTGAATTAGGACTAAAAACGATGAGCATAACTTATGGACATACCTTTTCATGATCACCTGAAGTATGCGTCTAAATGCCATGGTCAAGTTTACAGAAGTAAGTTTTTAGTAGCCCCAAACACCCCTTAAATGGCATTGACAGGATCACCAAGAATTGATTCGTGGTACAATCGCCCATATAAGTGGTGTGTCATTAGTCACTAAGCCTTTCATGGAGTTATATAGCATATATAAACATTTTCAATACCATGTAAGTATCCTATATAGTATATGCACACATAGCCCATCATGGTCTCAAATTCGTTCGATGTTTTTTTTGGGGGTTTTGGGGATTTTCGGAATGAACTGTAAATTGGATATGGTTCGGTTTAATTGTATGTTACACGCATGGGATATGGTTCGATGTTGATTAAGAAATCTGGAAAATTTTTGTTTTTGATCCAAATAACAAAACTTGTGTTTTGTTTTGTAAATAGAGAATGGGGATCTTGATCCGAATAAAAACTACTGGTGTTTGTTTCATTGTTTAGAGAGAGGTGGTCATTTTTTTGTTGTCCATAAATGTTCCAACACATTGTCCCCACCTATTTTTTCTCCCATCCGTTGATTATTTATAAATTTACAGGTGTCATTCTTAGGGAATTTTGGGCAAAGATTGTTTTGAGCAAAACCATCCTTTATACATATTAAAGATATATATATATATATATATATATATATATATATATATATATATATATATATATATATAATAAAAAGGATGTTATAATAAAAAGGGTAGGAGAAGATCTCAACCATTGGATCAGATTTGACAAGGTTAAAAAATGCGGTGGCATTTTTGAAAATAATGGAAACATCAAGGGTAATTTCGTCATAGTGTATCTTACACATATATACCTTATTGTCACTTACCTCGAACCAAATCTAACATTCCTCTCTCTATTATTTCACACTTTCTCTCTCTGAAAATTCACACACATCATTACACACAAACTACAATTATTTCATTCTAAAATTCCAATCATCTAAGGTTATTCACGATTAGTGATGCCACCGGCTATATCAGTGATAGTTACGACTTCGATTTGTTACTTCATTCATTTATGAATGCAGCTGCGTCGATTTGATCTTTTACTACAACCAAATCGATCTTTCACCACATCGATATGATTGCATCGATCTGTTACTACATGAATATGTTAGTCCATCGTAAGTTTTTTATGAATTCTGATTTTGTAAATTAAATTTAGTTACTACATCTATTTGTTGATATTGATTTCCTAAAGTCGCGTTTTTTTGTCGATTTGTTAAGATATGCGATTTTATGCTTGGTTTAATGTGTGTTGTACTTGAGTTGCATAGAGCATGTAAAAAGATAGATAGAAAACGTGTTTCAAAAAGTTGCATACAATATGTTTGATAAAATGTCTCAACTAGACTGTATAACTGTGATGCACCTGAATTTGAACTATGATGCAATAGGTGTTTAGCTATCATATATAAGGACGAATTAGTTTAATCTTATGTTGATGATATGTGTAAATGTGTTTGTATGGTTGGCTATATGTCAGTGCACTTTATTTTGAATTGTAATACAGTAGGTGTTGAGTTTTCATGTATAAAGATGCATTAGGATAAGTGTAGGCTGCGTTATGTCCCTGATTATGTGTGTGATGCGATAAAAAATGAACTGTAATGCAATAGATATTATTGGTGTTCAAACGAATGAGTTAGTTTAAACGTGGTTTGTGATAATCCGTCAATTTATGGTTGATATTTTATTCTCAAGTGTTATTTAAAAACATTATTTTAATGTTATATTATGAACTCACTTATTTTTGGGAAGAAATTTGGGTTTACGTCTCGAAGTAGCATCGACTACGTCTAAACCGGAGGATTCTACGTTACGTGCTTACGTTTACATACACCGTTTTTGGTGACAGTCCGACATTTCAGGAAATAAATTTATCCGTGAATATTATTTTGGGATTTTAAATTTGAGTTGGTTCATAAACTCACAAATGTACGAGAAGAGATTAGGACTTACGTGAATAATTTAACGTCCTTTACGACTAAACCGGAAACTTTAGGATTACGTATTTACGTTTTTGAACTCCGTTTTTGATGAGACGATTTTTATAGATTCGTTTTGTGCCGTTGATTCATATTTATAAAAACGTTTTTCGTAAAACGACCCGAGGGCACGCAAATCGAGGAAACTAGAATCGAGGAATACCCGTAAATTAGTAGGATGAGACAAAACAAGTTTTGCCCCACCCCACTAACATTGGACGGCTAAAACTATGACCCAACACCATGAGGTGTCAAGTTTGTAGCTTACAAGCTACACTTGTAACTAGCTTAACTTGTAAGCTACAACAAACCATCAAACCACTTCACTAAACCATTCTCTCACTTTACAACATGCAATACCACCTAAAACTCTTTCACCCTCCCTTTCTGTCTCCCTTGTTCCGTCCCACTATCATCAACAAACACCCCTCTTGATCAATTTTTACCATAAAATCATGTGTTATCTACACACATGATGATGCTCCTTTGAGGCCTTGAAGATTAGAGGTGATTCTATCATCCAAGGAGGTGATTTGGTGATGTTCAAGGGCTGATTTCTACAAGAAGTTTACAAGTATTGGTGGTCTTGAAGATTGGTGTTGATCTATCACAAGTTTTGCCATCAAAAATCTAAGCCTTGATCATAAACTACTTAATCTTGGTGGTATAAAGATTGTCCTTCCTATCCTCTTATTATTTTAATTATGTAATCTTGTATTTTCTTTCCTATTGTATATGTATATGATGAATATATGATGATAAAAATGTTGTGTGGGGATCAAGTGTTGATAAATATGGTAAAAAAAGATGGAAAACCATAGGTAACAAGGTTAAAATCTTGCTAAATATGATGGCTGTATAAAAACAGTAAGTAACCAAATGATAAACTGATAAAATGGCATAGTGGAATCAATTTACAGTAAGGGTGTGTTTGTTTTTAAAAAAAAAGTCTGAACAATCTCTGAATCTGACCAATAAGAGGCGGTCAGACATAATCATTGTTTGTTTTTTCGTTTATATTCATACGCGGTCAGACGTATATTGTCTGACTCGGTCAGAGGTGGTGAGCAAGTCTGACCAATTCTTAAGACTGCGTTTAATGCCTTTCTGCCTCTTGGCCAATCATCTCACACCCATGAAACCCTTCAAATCTTTCACCACACTATAGACTGTACCCACACAAAGGCCTTCAACCACGTCGTTCACGTCTAGCCACTGCCATCACGAAATTACTTCGTTGGATTTTTACAACTGGTATTTGTATGTGGTGTAAAAAGAAAAATATTGGTGTTTGAGATTTATTTTGGAAGAGATGAACCAACAAAAGTCATCTAGGACAGGATAAAATAAAAAGAGGTGTTTTGTTTGGAGGCGTGTGAAATGAGAAATAGGGTACATTATATCCTTAGGTTTAGGACTACCATTTATTTGGGTTACAATTAAGTTGGGCTTAAAATTTTATTTTTACAAGAGAATTGGGCCGAAAATTTTGTGGTTACAGGTTTATAAATTTGGGTTAATTTTAGTTTGGTTAATATGTTATACACATATGTTCAATAAAAAATATATTATACACTTTAGAAAAAATAGATAACAAAAACCATTCAGATAATTAAAAAACAAACAACAAATTTTCATTCAGATTCAGACATTACGACCGCCTCTTACCAGTAAGAGGTGGTAGTCAGATTCAGACTCAAAACATCTTAACGAAACAAACACCACCTAAGTATTAGGTGTTATACACATGTGAGAGTTGGCCATGCAATGGAATTATCAAAATGAGTGAGATATGATCAAAACAAGATTAGAGTGCAAATCTTCCTACACTGTTTTGGACGAATTTATTAAAATATTTAGAGGTTGATTCATCAGTGGCTAGGAATAAAATAAAGCACATATCATGTAGTTTTTGTCCTGAAAATTTGAGGTCCTATCTCCTTATAGAACTCTAGATATGGACATTTTAGTAGACTTAAAATTTGGGACTGATTTTGTATATAAATAGTATATAATATAAGCACTCAAAAATTTATATAAAATATACATATATAAAACTCACTAGTTGATAATAATCATAAATAAAGAGGTATATATATATTGATATTAAAATGGGACATGTTATATAAATTACAAGTATAAATGTTTTTCCAAGTTATAAAACTATATACTTAAGTTTTACGTCTTTTCGGCTAAAACCGAAAGATTAACGTTTTTGTCAAATAAGAACAAACTATAACCGCAAATTCGAGATGCATCCACTTAAATAGATGCATCTTTATAATCTTATATGCATTATAATGCATCATAACGTATTGAATAGCTTTTAATTAGATGCATATACATATATTAGATGCATTTTATGATTTATCTATATTTTTGTTCCTCTCCACGTGTCAAAATCAAGAAAGTCAATTTGCATCATATACACATCAAATTAACTTCCGAAACACAAGATGGTGCATCTACATGAATATAAATGCATCTAATGCAAGTCTTTGCACCTCAAATGTGTGGTCTTAGTTTCTTCTCATCACTTCTTATTTTAAGTTTCTTCTCATTAGATCCTTACTCTCTCTCTCTCTCTCTCTCTCTCTCTCTCTCTCTATATATATATATATATATATATATATATATATATATATATATATATATATATATATATATATATATATATATATATATATATATATATATATATATATATATATATATATATATATATATATATATATATATATATATATATATATATATATATATATATTATATATATATATAT
>JANFOE010002584.1:85000-89472 GCA_025667525.1 Glebionis coronaria | reverse complement strand
TATATATATATATAGAGATGGGATCAATAGAAAACCTTATCTCAATAGAAAACCTAGAAAACTTCCTTCTAACCTTTAGATCAAGCCCCTTCCCTTCCTTTTTTTTTATTTTTTAAATTACAGGGGCCTTTTGTTACTTTTTTTATTTTTCAAGGGTTATTTTGTATATTTTCTATTTTATTATAAGTTGGTTAATCGGGGGTTTTGTTTTTTTTGCTGTATTAACATTTTTGAAGTTGTTGATTGCAAACAGATTCTCAACGGTCCCACCTTTTAGTGTTTAATAGATTACGAATGACCATTTGACTATGAAACGTAAAAGCGTACGAATGAAAATTTGAATATGAAACGCAAAAGTGACTACATCAATTACGTCACAAAATACAAAAATAGTTGACACAATACGACTCGTAGGCGTGTCTCTTATGCTTTTTGGATCGGTTTGGAAGCAATCCCGATCATCATTTTCTGGAAAGTGAACAGCCTTGTAATAAAGCTCAACATTCGCCACTTTAAACTACAATATCCTTGAACTGCATATGATCCCAAGCTTCTGTAGAATGGTTCAAGACAATACTTGCAGCGTTATCAAACTCGTAACATTGGATGTACAGATAGTTCAGTTCCTTTCAGTGTTGTTTGTTCATCACAGACACAGATAAGCTTTGGGATGTTCAAACACGTTGAGAAGATTTTAATATGCTTCCATCAGCTTCTCATGATGGTATCTGGCGTAAAGTACTCCTAACTCGGTGAAGATACCCATGTGAGCACGTTCCAAACCTAGACCACTCTCTGTGAGAGATATTAGCTCTCAAAAGTATCCTCTATTCTGGTAGTATTGACTAACCTCATTCAGATCGTCCACCTAAAAGTTTCATAGGCAAAATACTTACACTTCTAATAATATCATAAAAGAGACATGTATCAACTGCACTATAAGTGACAGAAATACCTATAATGTTCAGACCATAAATTTGAGCCAAGCGGAACTCCTCGGCATCAACACCGGCAAAGTAGACTTCTTTCCATGTCTTTGCGCTGTTTGCTTTGTGACCAGCATCAACAACACCTTGAAATTGTTGCGGCCTAAAAAGTGTGACAGCAAGCTTTGCCTAGTTGGAGATGAATGCATATATTATCTTAGCAACTTCGTACAACGTTTCGTCAAACAAGCGATCACCAACATTTTGGAGGTTAGCACCGTTAGGCATGACGATGAATTCCTCAATTTCACACAATCTATCAATCTTGGCAAATGCATAGATGAGCTCACTGTCGACCTTAGGTTCTTTGGTCTTTTGTCTAACCATCAGTAGATATTTCACCAAATCATGATAGCAGTTGGCATCCTCAGAAGCACGAATAACCTACAAAAATTGAGTAACATCATCAGCACGAATGAAATGACTCAATTGCCTCACTTACTAACCCTTCTCTCAGTTGGGACTTTCGCCAAATCATGATAGCAGTTGGCATCCTCAGAAGCACGAATAACCTACAAAAACGAGCCATGATATGTATGAAAATAGAGTAATCAATGACGGGACACGAATTTTTATTGGATGAGCCAGAAGTTATTACAATGTAAATAAAAAACTTTAAAAAACATACTTCATGGTAATTCAGTTAGTATGGAAATGCATCAAGTAGGCCTGTTCTTAAAAACTAATGTCAACAAACTTTTTCAAACTCGTTATACACTCAAAGATAACGCTCCTAATCACCTTTTTCAAGGGCATATAATTATTAACTTGATCATAATCAGCGGAAAACTACAGCTTGTATATCATACCCTCCAAACCAACTCCTTTTGTTCCTAGAAAGTGGTGCTTTCGTGCATAGTTTAACTTGTCGGCCTTGTTTCTCTGACATAACATAAGATTGTGAATGTAAGTTAGTAGCAAAATATATATTATTTTCACCAAGTTGAAATGATTTAAAAACAACTATATCCACTGATTGTTGATCATGCGGCAAATTACTTCAGTTCATGATAACAATGATAACAAATAATACAAACGGATGGACCAAAGTACATCGAACGGATGCACTATTTTAACCTCAAACGGAAACACTAAATTACATCAAATGAATGCACAAACAGCAACTTACTGACTCAAATGGATGCACAAAACACCAACTTACTGACGTGTCATCACTAAAGATGAAAAGGTAAAATGCCCTATATAATTAAACGGCTGAACCATTCTGACCTCAAAACGGATGGACCAAAATACATCAAACGGATGCAATATTTTGACTGATTGTTGAGCATAAAGCAAATAACATTAGTTCATAAAGATAAACAAAATAATACAAAACGGATGGACCAAAGTACATCGAACGGATGCACTATTTTGATCTCAAACGGATACACCTAAATTAAATCAAATGGATGCACAAACAACAACTTACTGATGCGTCGTCACTGAAGATGAAAAGGAAAAATACCCTAAATAATTAAACGGGTCTAAACTTCATGCTCTAATAAAGTAATAATGTGGATAACCTACTATATACAAACGGATACCCAAGGTTGTAAATATCGCTCGGCGGCGTGTCGGCGGTCGACCACCGCCAAGCGATATATCGCTCTTGGCGGCGATATATCGGTTTCTCAGCGGGTACCTTAAATTATATATTTTTATCTTTATTTTGTATATTTTCTCATTATTTTAAATATTTCTAAAATTATTCAATATAAATCTACAAAATTTATATACTTTAAATAATATTATTAATATTCTTGACCGATTTTTACCAAAACGCAACGCCTGACCAATTAAAAACTGATTTTGACTGTTTTGGACTCAATTTTGACCAATTTTTGACAAACACCCAAGCTTGACTGATATGCCACATAAAAAGATAAAGAAATTTTCATGTGTTAGCCTGACTTTACCCTCTATTTTGACCCATTGTCTAAACCATCAGTGAACCCCCACCACCAAAGAAAATGAAAGCGGAAACTAACTTTCAGAGGCATGGATATGACTAAAGATGCAAACGGATGCACAAAAATATACTAACGGATGCACAAAAATATACTAACCGGGTGCACAAAAGTTCTAGAGACCTTAAAGTTCAATTCAGGCAAAAGCACAAAATAAGTTAAGCCATTTAATACCTTCCTTCCTTTTCGACAACTTCTGATCAGAAATGGAAACCCCAAGCAAAAGCACAAAATTATAACAAATGTAACTAACATCAGCACACACCAAAACAAGCAAAATGAAATCATATTCCACTTAACAGTACTTATTGCCTTCTTTACTACAAACAATACATGTGCCCCCAATACATTACTAATCGATGCCCTAATGCACATGGCAAGGCCTATGACAGCTTCGTGATACACCAATACAATACTAAACCCGACGCCCTATTACGATACTAAACCGATGCCCTAATACGATACTAAGCCCGATGCCATAGTACATTACTAACCGATGCCCTCAACTCATCAATAAGTTTCCTACAAAATTAGTTCATTGTTATAATGTAAACAAGTGTAATCATACTTCATTGCTATAATGATCACTCACTCGACGGTTCTCCAAGGAAAATGTGCATGCTGAAGGAAAAGTAGATTTATTTTGATTGCAATGGAACAATTGTTGAGTATACAACCGTATATTTGGATGCCTGCTTTAATACAAACGTATGCACTAAACTACTTCAAACATAAGAGTTCTAAGGCTTGCATAATATGTTCGGGAATCGCCACAGGCTCGATGCTTTTAGGAATAATATGTGGCGGTTTGGCAGAGACGTTGTGCCAATTTTGGTTTCTGTGGTAAACGTTTGAAATACTGAACTTTCTATGTAACTATACAATGTTTTAGCTATTTGATTTCTTTAATTCTTTGCCACTTTTTTAATTTAAATTTTTTGCACAACATATATTCCAAAATCAGAGTCATCCTTCGTGATGGACATTTTCTGTAAGTTGAAGGTCATCTATTATTACAAGTTTCTATAGGTAACATGCATTCCAATAACAAAACGAGTTTACTAGAGTGACAAATATTATGATGGATTGTTTGTACAAACAATTTAGTAAACGTTTTCATATAGATGATTCGAATTCTAACAAAACAAATATCCTAATTATTGTAACTAAATGCATCGATCTATATCGTGATCAGGGCCAGTCCTAGGTTTTTTGCTACCCCGGGGCGAGATGATTTTTTATGCCCCATATGATGATATGAGACTAGCAAGAATGACGACAAAATATTATAGCAATTTTATAGTAGTGATTTAGCCAATGTTTCAAACCCCCGGTTTTTAAATTGATTTGGTCGAGCCACCGGGTTAGAGTTCAACCGGCGGGTTAACTCCGAGTTTTTAAAACGCTGGATTTAGCTTTCTAATTTATTTCGTATCAATATTTGCTAAATAATTATATTGATAAAACAAATCGCGCCACCCCCCGTTGCTCTATTTGGCAAGTGAAAATCAGAAGA
>JANFOE010002584.1:50000-80000 GCA_025667525.1 Glebionis coronaria | reverse complement strand
ATCACAGATTCACATCATCATATTTTTATCATATTCTTGTGATGATATTATATTTAGATTATTTACTATGCAAATATAATCTTAATCTTAATGTTTTGATGACCGCATGTTCCTTGTGGAAGGGTTTACTTCATAAGACTAACAGTGGGACATGCATGTGGAACTATTGGACTTCTCCATACCATTGCAATATCAAATCAGAGATAAAACTGGTAGGATATTGTTTTCTTTGTTATACACAGATTATTTTCCAGTTTGGTTTTTTGCATGTATCACTCCCCAAGATACACTGGGGTTCGTATAACACATAAAAAGGTTTGATTTGGTTAAAAACAAGGATTAGAGGGCCTTTCAATCAATGAGTTTTTTTTTTGTCAAATTATACCCATCAATAAACAAAAGCTTGAATTTTCTACCGCAAGTGTAATTATAAACATCACCTTGACGCAAGACCTGCTTTGTTTCTTTCATCTCCAACTGATATCAGCATATTATTATGTTTTCAGTAAATAGCATAAAATATCCTTTGATTGTTTTTCTGTGTATATGTATGTGTATAGCTTAACTACTGAGAAGGAACTCGATTCGGACTCATCCTTGTCAGGTCTGTGTGAATTAGTAGTTTATGTTTATTGAATTTGATGTTTGGGATATTACACCACTCCAAATCCGGCTGTTTGGTCTGAGGTTTGCATTAAACGAATCATGTGGATTTTGTAGTCGCGGTAAGTGTGTCAGCAGATAATATAATACTTTGTATCTTCCAGTTTGGTGTGTTGATTGTTTGGTCCTAAGGATATATTTTGGACTAAAATGTTGGGTCCCTTATAGGATTAAAATGCTGCACTCCGAGGTCTTCATCCCAAATAAATATGTAATCGTTTTGCAAACGACGTGTTATGTCCTCCCATTCACAGAAGGTGGAAGGGAGAAAATCATGCAGGTTAGTGTTTCAAGAAGCACCAGGTTGTCGAAGTTTTGCTGTTGTCAAGCCTAGAACCGGAGACAAGTCGTTGACCTGGCCATACAGTGATCGAATTTGAGTTGGAAATGTATGTTTATTTGTATTGTTATATGTTTATAGTTGTTAATGTAAACTATCGGCATTACAAGAGTTTAATCAAAATTAAAGACCCTTTTTAGACCGCCGCTGATGTTGTGCATCAGTTGCGAAATCACCAAGTGGTGTTTCGTGAAAGTAGGGCCTAATGGGTCAAAACATTCATGATTCTGTATTCATCATTAAAATAAAGGTAACAATTTTTGTATGATGTTATTATTGGTTAGGATTTGATCGCCTTCATACATGCCACAAGCCACAAGATCCAAGTCATTGTTTTGCCACTCCATAAGCGTCTCAAAAGGTATACTTATGCTTTATAGTACTGATTATCGTATTATTGTGTTTTGAATTCAAAGAAAACATCTACCAGTAGTATAATTCTTCTAAAAACGTCAAAGATGGGCTGTGAAATATACTTAAAAGCTCTTTATGCAGTTATGCTAGGTTTCAAAAAGGTATAAATAAACATCTATGAGATTGCTTAACTTCGTATTAAATAATCAGATAATAAGAAGCAAGTTTGTTTGTTTGTAATCATATTTTTAGTTTTAGATATACCAAATTTTCCAGCAACCAGATCATAGAGCCGTGTGAGCAAACAATGGTCGAAGGTCATTGAGGTAGTGAGAACAGGAGAACTAACCATTATGCTGAAAACATTTGATAAGGTATTTATATAGTCTATCGTGATACATGCTTCTGATAGTTACATGATATTAACTAATATTATAGAGTGCTCCTGCTGCTACAAACTCTCGCCATCGCCTCTTCCCCATGAACATACTGATATTATAGGATTAGATGTCAGGACTTCCGCTTATATAGAATTTTAATTTTTCAAACTTACTGATCAAGAACTAAATTGTGATTTTCCGATTATGATTAATGATCGAGCAGTATATCGGGTATTTGAAATCTAAAACATAGATCTCCATCATTTCAGCTGTCGATACTATATGTGATTTTTGATTGGCCTCATTTTTGTTCGCTATAGATACTTTTAAAAGTATTATCTCTGTTATGTGTAAATGGAATCATGGAATGTGACCAAGACCAGTTCAAGTATTTCAGCGAATGATTTTGATGACTCATTGTGTTTAACAGACTCAAGGTGGGGCGCTAAAAAATATCTACGGACGCTAATTTTAAATTAGTTGTAGACCGAGATGCAGTAGAGAATTCGAGGCTACCCATATTACATCTTTCGGTTTTGATGCGACAACAGCTTATTCCGCAATCATCCAACATTCTGTTGAGGAGAAGGTACAATTTTAATCCTATCAATAATAAACCAATGATGAGTGCATATACGAATATGATAGTAGAAAAGTGTCAGTAGCCCAGTAGAAAAGTGACGCACAGCAGCCCAGCAAAAGATTTTTTAATATTAACTACAATATTAACTACAATATTGAACAATATAAATCTACAATATTAATCTTGTGTATTAGGTTAAGCCCATAAAATATTTAGTATTTCTGTTGAGCAAGGATGATTTGAGAAAGATGGACGATGTGCTTAATGAGGCAATAGAGTGGCTGAAGATAAATAAGCTTGCAGAGACTAATGTGATAGCGGACAAAAAAGGAACTTTTTCTCTCAAGAATAACAATGTTTTAGATCGGATTACATAAAAAGGCTAATGCATTGCTCAACCCACTTGACTTTTTTTTCTTCTTATTAGAGTGAACTTTTGAAAAACCAGTTAAAGGTTGCATCAAGATTCTTATATATTTTTTGTTTGTTAGGAGTCTTGCAAGTAGGTTTATGTCGGTTTGCAAGCAATGATAGCGAGACAAAAATCTATTTGTGCCAATCAGCTACCCGAAAAGGCTTACTTAAATACCCATATATAGTGTCTGATTGATAACTTATTACTATATTAAAGATTGGGTATTTTAATTAATGTTCAAACGTCTAAGAAGCTTTTTTATAAATATAGAGGCTATGGAAGCTCAACTCTCTAATCTGTAGTACATATGAGAAAGAACAAATATTATCAGGGCTTCATGGTCAGCCTGTTGTTTGTATTCTCACATCCGTCTTATTTGTTTCTAATATTTTTTCTATTTCGAGATTATGTTAAGCTTTCTTCATGGGCTTAAAACCCTACGGACTGCATTCATAAGCATCAATTGGCCCTCTAGAGTGAACATGTCTCTCAACATATGCATGAGTCGATTGATCTCATATTTCAGTGAGGGTTGTTTCATTAAGTTACAGGTAGCAAAGTGATCTCTTTAAAACGGGTAATTTTTAAGGGGGCCTAAGACACTTTTTTGTCCAGAAAGTTGTAAATTTTCAAACCTAAACGTGTTCAACATACCAATAAAGCCATCATGGTAAGCCTGTTGTTGTATTTTGTCATTGTGTTCGACACCTTTTAATTATAATTTTAGGATATTTTTATTGTGTTCATTACCTTGCAGATTTGTAGAAGTAATGGCTATGTTTTTTTAGGGTTGCAGGGGATTGTGTTTGGCATCTGATTCAGGTAAACTCCACTTTGTTTCCTTTACCTAAAATTACCCATGTATAACATTTTGCATGATCAATTACAGTATTATTTTTTTAAAATTGACTAATCATGCCTGGAAACATCCATAAGCCAGGTTGCGTCGGTATTGTATCTCGATCAGGAAAATCCATCCAACTAAAGGTACAATGTTGTGTTTCAATCTAAACATATTAAGTTTTGTTTAAATTGACTGAGACCCATAGCAGAGAGATTTAGGCGTGTCCAATAACTGCAGGTCTGTGCTTCCTATTTCAAGATATCTTAACACTGAACACTTTCTTTGCCACAACAACAATGTTAGATTGTTTGATTTACTGAAATGCGGAAGTTGAGGGTGTAAATAGAGATTGCTTATTTATTTATGATACCACAAATACTCAAATTCATGGAGTCAATGCAATGAAAGCTTACATCAACATATGACGGTATTGGCATTAAACTAAGTTTAGAAGCATTAACATGTGACTGACTGAGACTGTTACTCGAGAGAGTCCTCTCAACATACCTTATGCTCCACAACTTAATTTAAATCTTTACCCATTAGGCAACATCAATCCGGGTAAGAAACAAACTTTTTAAGTTTTCATACAGAGAAAAGACCTATGCCTCTAGATTTGACCTTAGTTTCCTTGGTATCCAGTCCATGGCTAATTTGATGTGAAGCCCCACCAAACACGTGACTTTATTGTATGGGTTCGCACTTTATAGTATGTGTTAGGATTTTCAACATGCACTCGCAGTTCTGTGACTTTATTGTATGGGTTCGCACTTTATACGGTCCCTACATGAACCCTACACCCGACCTCCAATAAATAGTGTTTCTAAAAGAAAATGTTGCTACAAGTTAAGGAGATCGCCAAAAAATTATAGATTAATTAACACAGGTTTGGATGTCAGATGAACAAATAAGATTAACGACTTACGAATAGATGACTGTAGTCGCTCGCCATTGACAACACGCACATAAACACGACAATCATCATTACGGTTAGGCTCACAAACATGTGGGACCATAATATGATTAATATGGCAGACTCCTAAAAAATGGGCATATGAAGTCTTGAACTCTACCGCCATCCAGTTGCTAGGCCATGGTAATTCACGATACAAACTACAAGTTTTACATTAGACCTTAAGAGTTGCAAGTTAACGTAAGCAGACTTAAGCCGTAGCAGTCAACATTCTCAAATACTTGACCTGCTTTTGCTTCCTTTCTAAAACATTCATATCCAAACATGCAATGCAAAATCGGATAAAAAAGAGAGATATGATATTTTGTAGAGGATGAAAGGAATGAATGTAGAAATCTATTTTAGCATAGAGTATAGCAACCAAACTTATTTTTAACATTCCAAAATAATATATTTTTAAAACGGTAAATCGACAAAAAATACACGATTACAACGAGAATTAAATTATTTTTCTATCGAAAGCACATGTATAAACTTTTGACAACTTTTTTTTTCCGAGAAAAATCATATATGATTTCAGAAAATCATATACAATTCGTGATACGCATCATATATGATTTTCTCAGACAAAAAGAAGTTCGTCGAAATTATATATACATGTGCCCTCGATGGAAAGATAATTTAAATTTCGCCGTGATGGTATATATTTGATTTTGCGTAACGATTAACGGTTTGTTAGATATTTTTTTTAAAAAAGTAAGGATTTTTGTTAGATGAAAAAATGAATAACTATGATTAATTGATTGGGTTTATATTAAAAAGAGTGATCGACTTTTTTTTTCCATTTCAATATATTTTAAAATGATTCGTATATATGGACAAGCGTGCTTATAAGATTCTAGAAATGAGCCACTTAGTAAGCCTCCCTATGAGTACGTTTTTCCCGCCCCTCCTCCAAACTATCACCAAAAAGTAAACCCACGCACTCTCTCGAGAGCTACAATATATGATGCGACTTCAATTTTAAATCTAGAATTTCTTAAATACTTATAAAATGGTTAAAAAAAGTAATAACAACATGTAAATACTAGATTGAACGTATTGTAGGATAGTTCAGGGTCTAAAATTTAATATCGCTCTAGCATAAATACTCTGAGCTGGCAAACACCCACACTTATGCATTAAAATATCTATGAAAACTACAGAATTTTATAACACCGATAATTAGCTAGATAAAAAATATAAACAATAATTATATGTCATTTTCGTTCGTCGAGCAAGCTTAGCTACTATGAATTGATAAAAGTAACCTATATATCAAACTCTTATTACATCGAGTATTCTCAACACTTACATATAAGTTGCTTGGTTTGAATTAATATCAAGTATTTCTTTTTATACATGGATGATATCTATTATACTTAGGAGCGGATCTAAGATTTATAATAAGGTATTAAACAAATATTTTTTAAAAATTATTAGTACTAAAGTTGCCTAACAATGGATAAAAATGGGTGTAGCATGTTTCGAGAAAAAGGCATATTTTACAAAAAAAATTAACGCTTCGTGACCTAAAATAGGGTGTAGCATGTGCCACACTCAACTCTCAAGTAAGTACGCCCCTGATTACACTAATAAAGGAAAACTTCTACAATTTAGTCAGTAACTGCCATCCACTAAGAAGGGAGGCATTTAGTGAAACTCGAATTTTGTATTATTATAAAGCGAGCATAGTCGTCCGACATATAGATTAACATGAGACCGAACTCATCATTTGAGTAGGCCAAAACCTAACATTATCAAAATTAGTTTCATTTTAAGAAAATACTTCTATTAAACGGACCAGTTATATGTCCCACTGTCAATCAATATAACGGATCTACAAAACGTTGTTTTAAAAAATATTTACAAACCGAAACCCACCCACTGGTTTGTACACATCCGAAGAGGGTCAAAACCCGTCCGTTCGGTGAGCCAATTCCTAAGACTATCAAAAGTTTAGTTTCATTTTAATAAAAAACGGTTTTATCACACATGCGTCTTTATGTCCCATTGCCAACCAACATAACGGAATGACAAACATTGATATAAAAAGTTTTACGAAACGAGCCCGCCCATTGGGCGGGTTACGAAACTAGTATATATATATATATATATATATATATATATATATATATATATATATATATATATATATATATATATATATATATATATATATATATATATATATATATATATATATATATATATATATATATATATATATATATATATATATATATATATATATATATATATATATACGTATATATATATACTAGTTGCAAAACCCGCCCGATGGGCGGGTATGAGTTGTAATTATGTTTCCGTAGTTTATTTATCGAAATATTTTTTTAAAAGAGTAAAGTACAATTTTAAAAAGTGCAAAAAAGTTAAATTTTGTAACAAAAATAATTTTTTTCCTTATAATGACGTTAAGATTTTTTCTTTACAAAAAAATAATTAATATAAAAAAATTATAGAATTTGCAAAGAGATAACCTTAAAAATAGACAGCCATTAGGCAAAAGTATATACGCTGCAAGATTTTTCAACCAAAAGGACTATCAAGTAAGATTTAATAGAGAATAACGGGACATATTTGTGATCATAAGCATAATGAGTCGTTATGGTTAGTACAAAGAATTTTTATGATATTTAAAACAAACATCGAACGATAAGACACATGAGCATAACAGGTTAAATTATTTTACCGATTGAGTCCTTTTTAACAAAAAAAGAATAAATTCATGGCAATCAACAAATATTACTTATTCAAATTCAGTGTACGGTTCCACAAAAAATTGTGATTTTTAACGAAATGATAATGGTAAATATACGCAAATATTATCATGACCTAAATATGATTGATATGGTTTAAAGGTGGCAAATCTTGCCTATTTTGTTAAATATTGTCATTTTTTGTCTATTTTCAAAAAAGGATGGAGCACTTTTTTCCCATTCATTATCATAGGTGGGCTAAATGGGCGGATATATAAGTCATTAAATGGGCTAAACGGGCGCACATGTAAAACACTTTTTGTCTATCAATTATTATTTTTTATTTAATTTTTTATCCCGGCTTTTAAACAAAAATTATTAATTTTTATTTCTATACTTTTATATATGTTTTTTTCTTATTTTAGCTTGCGCCCGTTTTGCCCGCCCGCTTTGCCCGCCCGTTTTGCCCGTGCCCATTTAACCCGCGCCCGTTTAACCCGCCGTCCGTTTAGCCCGTCGCCCGTTTTACCCGCCGCCTGTGCCCGCCCGCCCGCCCGTTTTGCCACCTCTATGGTTTACATATTATCATATCAAACAATATATTCAAAAGATAACATGACCTAAATTGATATAAAGATAAACATTGTTACATGACAATTATAGAAAATATATTTAAATAATTATATTTTTGGCAATGTCATTCATATAATTTGTATAAAGATTGATTAGAATTATTATTCTTATTTTTTAATTAAATATTGATGTTAAAAAATAGTATATTTTACAAAGAATTTTTAAACATAATAGTAATGTTTGTCAAATTGTTGGTGCAAAAAATAGTCATGAAATTAGTTACAATGTTTTGAAACACGGTTTTGGAATCGACTCGATCGAATCATCGGATCCGGGTCAACCCAGGTCGAACCGGGTTAACCCGGTGTATAAAAAATATATTTTTTCATATTTTTAATAATTAGCAAAAATCATATGTAAAAATCATTAAAACTTTCATATATTAAAAATATAAATTGATTTTTTTATATTTTTAAAATTACATCGCAAATACGTAAAATTTACATATTTTTTTGTAAAAAAACCCGAAAATCGAAACCTGACCGGGTCCCGAGAACCGGGTTGACCGGGTCACCATAAACCCGGAGGATCTAGCCGAGTTTCGAAAATGTGAAACCCGGGTCAAAACGATCATTTTTTCGTCCAGAACCAAGTCAACTGGTTGACCGGCCGGGTCGACCCGGGTTTAAAAAAATTGGTTACAATATCAACCTGTTGTTTATCCATCGTCTAACATGTTTCTTATGGATACTATCAAAGAACCATTGTCTAACATGTAATCGGATTATTAAAGGTTCCATTTAACTATTAACGTACACTGAACCCAGCATGCGTTCTAAGTTCTAACCATATTATAAAATGTTGTACTTGGCTACTACCAAAGATTATAAAAATATGGCATAAATGAAGATGTGATTGTGGGTCTGATACATGTGAGTTCTAACCATATTTTTGCAAGTCTACTTGCGGTCTTTTTTAACAGATCTTTTTCTACTTATCCGCAAGAAGTGCTCCAAAACCAACGACCTCCCATTGCTCGTCGTATAAAGAAACATTCATGCATCAGTTGACTTCAAAAGGATGTGTTGTTGTGCATGCCACTGTAAAATGTAATGGCCCAAGAACGTTAGACAGTAAGTCAAAAATACTTATGTCTAGAAATATCACATATTAATAACCAAATATTGTATGGATACGAAACTGTTAAAACATGCATATCCCTATAATAATTATGAATCTGCTACATGATTTATAACACAACAATGTGAAGAAATGTACTAAATACCTTGCCACTACCACCACTCTACACACCATCACTATCTACTTTGATTTCTCAGTGTCACTGGTAGCAGCAACGTGTAGTTGCGAGGAGGGTACTGCCAAAAGAAAATGAAAACTTTAAGCATAAAACAAAGGGCATATAAACCAACAAACACTAATAAGAAAGTTAAATAATACACAACAAATGTGGTTCAATCGACCAATGTATTAGTAGTTCAAGTGTATTACATGGAACGTAGCTACGGATGTAAAACATTCTCACCATGATTCATCAGTTTGATATGCGCCTTCTGGTCTGTTTGGTTCGATTGGCTCGGGTTGAACTTTTAATAAAAATAAAGTCACTCTGAACCAATAACGAAAAAACGCAGTTACTTTACCATTCATAATAAAGCGTAACTTTAGGCTTATGAACTTATTTTTCACATGCTTATATTTGTAGCGTATGATAAAGATAAGCTGATAATTCTAAAAATAGATAAAATAAGTTGATAAGATTTTAAAAAGCTAAACCATTCACCCACTAAACTTCAACTTTCTAAAAAATAAGACGTTAAACTTCAAAGTTCAGACTATACCCTACATGAATCAAGGCGACCATGGTTACACAAAAAAGGGAAAAAGAGAATCAAAGTGACTAGTAGCCATAATGCACAAAAAAGAAGTCTGTGTTTCTCTGTCATCGCTATCGGGATGTCTATTTCAACTTATTATTGGGTTGTTTCAACTTATAATTAATAAACCCATTCTTAAGGCTTATATTCCAGCTTATGAGCTTAGTAAGACTTGAAACAGGTTTAAAACCATAGAAACTGGAAAATAAGTCCTCTTCATTTGATTTATTTCCTGTTTGACCTATTAGAATTGGATCATGTAACCGGTGGCTGCTCTTCCACACAAAAATAAAGAGCACGACAGTATATATTAAAGAAAAACAAACCAGATATGTGAAGTGCTTGATTTTGTCATGTAGATAAAATCAACATTACTATATATGTGAAAAGAGGTAGCCATTTGGACACGTCAATAACTGAGTTGTTTAGGGGTTTTTTATGCCTTATGGGTAGAAAGTGAGAACTGAAATACCTGAGTAGGATGTTGCCCTGGTCCATCCCCAGCGTTAACAACCGTAATGTTAGTGATGGTGGCTGCTCTTCCGCGCAATGCCACTTCCAATATTTGTGATTACAAATATGTTTGAATACCCTTCAACCTTCCTTATAATGTCTACCAAACAGTGTCAAATCCAAAGATTTTAGATAGCCAATTAACCCACTTACCAGTGTCAAATCCAAAATAATTCACTGTGTTTTATGTTGTAGCAAGTGCCTTATCTAAAACAAAAGAGTGGATAATAATTGGGATTTAAGTGTGTTATTTTGATATCGGTAGTAGTGTTTGAAATTAAGTATCCATATAAGTTCAATGTCTTATAATTGCAGTTCCATTGGTAATAAAATCAGAAAATGTGCATGTAATAGATATAAAGGAAGACATATCTGTGACCATGTTTAATGGTAAAATGGAAGCCGGTTACCTGTAAGACTTCTAATAAAAGGTGTTCGGTGCCCTCAATTACGGCAGTGCTGCGTTTGACTGCAACTGATACCCATGCAGCTACTACGATCGAGAATCGTATACTTAACTTATTTGATATTATGAAAGAAGTGATAGTGGTTATCACCCCGTTGATTTTTGTTTACGTTTCTGAACATGGAAATAAAATTCTGTTGCACCAAGATTGGAAGAGGAACTATTTTCAGTAAGCTTATGGTTCCAAAAATTGTAGTTGGTTTTCACGTAGATAATCTCGAGACACCTGAAAGAACAGTATAGAAAAGAGATCTACCAATGGGAGTTCCAAACAGCAAGCATATAACAGTTGTCAGAAACCGTGAGAGTTGTATGGCATCACTGGTGAAAGAACGCTCCCATTCTTCTTGTAAGCAGCTAGACCAAACCGTGAGAGTTGTATGGCAGTTACAAAGGGGGCACTTTTTAATTGCACCAAGTTCACCGTGTTCTCTTTCCATAATTTTCTTCTTCATACCAATCGGCAATGGAGAATATTTATTTATCCAAATGAGAGCTAACATTTTAACGGGAAAAGGTTTCTCAAACAGTGCAAAAATAACATTATCTGGATAAATTGCAAAAGAAAATCAGAGTACCTTGTACTTCTTCATTTTTTTATCATGTCAATCCATTAGGTACCTTTCTCTATAGTTCTTTTGAGTTCTTTCTCTCAAGTATTAGTATCAGTTCATTAAGTGATATGATTCTAGCTTAAATCCTATAAAATTCAAAGTTGGAATTTAATTGCCATTGGATTAGAACATAAGTTAATAATAAAAAAAGTTTAGAGAGGGAAAAGTGAGCTGTTAACAAAAAGTAATGTGTGAAGGGCATCTTTCAGCTACTTATTTGGAAGCTTTGATAGCTTTCCCTGCCATAGATTATTCAAAGCAAAAACAATAGTTTTATAGAAAGATTTTAGAGTCGCCAATGGCAAAGGATTAAGATTGAGAATTGCAGTGTAACTTTTAGAAATCATTACCTTTAATTTTGGGCCCATGAGCAACTATACATGCCCTTGTGAACCAAAAAGAACACTTACATCTGTATATACTATTGTCACCAGCGCCATGAACATCATCGAATTGCATTGAATGCAAATTTATTACAATTAGGGCGGTCAAAGTAGAATATATGTCTGTAATACTTGGTGTTTTAGAACATTTTTGATTCAGTCTGTGTCCACGATAATGTCAAAGATTCTGTTTAGTAAGGTGTCCAAGCTCAGGTGGAATTTCCCCTGATAATCAATTTGGTATTGTCCAACTTCATGAGCAGCTTTCATGTGATGTGTCTACAAGATAACATATGTCACAAATGAGAGATTTCCCTACACAAACACACCAGGCACTATATAAAGATTGAATTAAAAAAAACTAACCCAAACGCAAGTTCCAAAAACAGACTTGGGGCGAATCAATAACTTCCTCACTATGTCAGTTTGAAGAAATGAGAAACAGTATAATAAATAGGCTAGATCAAGTACCTGAAGATTTAGTCCAAGCAGCTCAGATAGTAGGACATAGATTTGATGAAATAGATATAGAATGCTATATAGCTAAACTAAAAACAGATTCAGGTATGCAACAAAAGCGACTATTTCATCCATTACCTTAGATGAATGCATTGGTTGGTCTCTGACATAAGATTGACCGAAGTGTTGAGAAATTGGTTGGTCATGTATCTGCTTGCTAAGCAGCTCGAAAGCTTCCAACAACAGCAAGTCAGTAAGCAAGATCAAGCCGCATCGTAGCAGTCTCTACAGCAACTTGCAGTCTATACATCGGACAGACCTGGACAACAATTGAAGTACACTCTCCATCACGCTGATTTGATGAAATAGATATAGAATGCTTTGTAGCTAAACTAAAAACAGATTCAGGTATGGGACAAAAGCAATTATTTCATCCATTACCTTAGATGAATGCACTGGTTGGTCTACGAAATAATATTGACTGAAGTGTTGAGAAATTGGTTGTTCATGTATCTGCTTGCTAAGCAGCTCGAGAGCTGCCAACAACAGCAAGTCGGTAAGCAAGATCAAGCTGCATCGTAGCAGTCTCTACAGCAACTTGAAGTCTCTACAACGAACAAACCTGGAACAACTGAAGTACACTCTCCTTCACGCTTTTATATCACTCCAACTCCTGCATTTTGCTTTCTAATTCCAGACTTTTTCTGTTCGCTTTTGAAAAAAGACTTGGTCTGCAAGCTTCTTATAACCTCATTTTCACAATTAAAAAGCTCTTTGTTATCATACTATCATACCACTTTAAGCATATGTAGGCTGATTTAGTAAACTAATTCACAGATACTTTTTTTTTTTTTTTTTTTTGGTAACCGTGATTTCCGACTCATTGGCCGACTAATCCACGGGGTTTGAGCCCACCGCCACACAGACTCAAACCAGGTAAAGCCCTCACTTTTCATGAGGTTGGCGTGACCACTTCAAGGTTGTTTGCACCTAGTGGGAATTGAACTTGAGACCTCACACACTTTGGAGTGATAACCACAAATCTTTTTGCCACTAGGCCACCCTTGAGTGGTAATTCACAGATACTTTATGCCGCTATAAAGCTAAAAAGAGAAGAAGTTTCACATCACACTCACCAGATGATTTATTGTCAATGTGTACAAAGAAATTGGCAGAAACTATGAGATAACATAGAATAAGCCTCAGAAATCATGACCATTTTCCCACGTTCAAACCCAAATACCCATCAAAAAAAGAAAGCAGACAAAGAGGTAAGGATCAAAGGTGATACTTCGTACATGTCATGATTAGAACATAGAAGCCAAGAGAACGTTGTCACCTTTTTTTGAATGATTGCAGATGTAAAAAAAGTATTCCCCTTTAAGCAATTAGCATAAGCATCCCAAACGACTTTTAAAAGGGCCATTTTGGCTTTGTGGATAACGTGCATGCTTACATCAACTGGAATAAAACGTGTTTCCAAATTGGCCTATAATAAGGGAACCAATTAGCGTTCTTTAATGACTTAAATTACTCATTAGAGCCTTAGATTTATTTCTAAAAAGTATGAGCTTATTACTCTCTTTTGCAAACATCTCAACTCTTTTCTATGCTTGAGCCGACACCTTTGTTTGACTATATCATAACAAACATACAATAAAAGCATGCAATTTGTCAAGACAGACTAAAATATCTAGCATGGACCAAAGCGGATGAGCAAAAACTACTTATAAAAAACACAGCAGTTTAAAACCAAAGGATACAACATAAGGCTAATATTTAGATTCACAACATACCAAATAGATCTTCTTCGCCCTCTCCACAAGCGCACTCCTTTTTCCTTAGTAGGTTTGCTTTTATCTTTGATATGACATCGAGAGATATGCTTCCACTCTTTCCAGCATCTATAGTACTCCCATATGTACTGAATGTACAGGAACCTCGAGAGCTTTATTACTATTAACTCCTATATTTTAATGTTTGGTAGAAATCGAAGATACCTTAGAAGGATGGTGGTTGGTTGCAAAAAGGGTCTTGTGTGAGGTTCCAAATGCCTTACTGTGCGGTCCTAATGCGCCACCCTACAGCCAATAAATATAAAAACCATAAGTAATTTTGTTTCAGTACCTTCACTATAAGAAATTTCTTGAATTCTGTAAAATCAAATACAAAAACATTGCACACATGTATCAAAACAACATATAATCTCAATGATACATATCTTATATCAGAACTATATGATTTCTGCATAGTTTGAACATTTGGCTTACTGTTCTTATTGAACAAAACTGTACAGAACCTAGAAACTATACTCAACTTGATTAAAATCTTACCTTATATCATAACATATAATCTTACTAATACATACCCTATATAAGAGTATATGATTTGGGGCTCACAACCACATATAAATATGAATTACGCAATCTCAAAAAAATCCGCAAGATAGACGTATTCATGATTAAGATAGAACAAATCAACTGCAATAAAAAGGTTACAACAAATTACCACCAATATTCCAAATGGCTCAACACAATAATACCCATAAAAAATTAGACCGACACGAACCGCAGAAATCTTCATCTTGTTATATGTTCATCTTTTTATATCTTCATCTTGTTATGGTGTTTGATAATAAGTAATTGCCATGAATCCACGAACATAGATCATGCACAAACCTTAACTTTGATTGTATCTTTAAATCTTTAATTATCGCAGTTTGATCATAAGTCGCTGGTGAGATATGAATGAATTATACGATTTAATATGCGGGTTAGGGTGATAACAGGAATTGGGCTTAATATACAGGTTTCGGGGGTGCTGACGTGGATTAGAGAGATGATAAGTGACGTGACAAATCCCTCCTCTTATATATAATGTAAAGATATATATATATATATATATACATATATATATATATATATATATATATATATATATATATATATATATATATATATATATATATATATATATATATATATATATATATATATATATATATATATATATATATATATATATATATATATATATATATATATATATATATATATATATATACATATATATATATATATATATATATATATATATATATATATATATATATATATATATATATATATACTAGTTGCAAAACCCGTCCGATGGGCGGGTATGACTTCTGATTATCGTTTAATTTTTTTGTTATGTTATTTTTTGTTTCATGTTTATCTTTTAATATAGTTTTATTTTAATGCATATCATGCTATCAATCGGGATGTCTTTTATAAGTTGTTTAAGTGTTTCATTACTAAAGTAATTTTTGTTTTTAGGTGTATATACCTATGAAGTAATGGATTCACACCATTATAAATTTGTTTGGTTGATGGTATGGCAATGAAACAATGAAATTTGTGCCAATAACTCATTTCACATAAAATCTGATGATTTTAAATTGATTCCAAGAAATGGTCTCACATTTTTTTTCTTTTTCACTTTCATTTAATTATTTAAGTATTTGTTTTTTTTGTCTTCATGTAAAAAACAATAAAACTTGTTATATTAAAAAAATTTGATAATGAGTTCACTTTATAAATCTAATACCCATATGGCCATTCATATTATTATACCAAAAAAAATATCAACAATGATACCTTTATTTCCTTGTCATCCTTATATCATACCATCGATTGTGATTGCTCACAACATACTAAACACACCTTTAGTTATTAAATGTTATCTATAGCATAATTTTCTTTAATGCATTATTAATTGTCATGAATTAATTTAGGTTTGTCTAATTTGAACTTGTAAAATCAATTTTTTTTTATTTACGTGTTATGGTTAAGCATATTAGCTATTAAGTATATATGATTAGTTTTTTGTATGGTTAAACTTATTGTCAAATTTAATGGTATATATGATTAAAATATTTTTTTATCATTTTGCAAAACTTTGTTTGCCAAAAGTTTATTTATTTTTTGTTGTTAATAATTTTTTTTTGGGCTAAATGCTAGAGGTGTTAAAGAAAACCGAGAAATCGACGAACTAAGCAGGACCGCTGAATAAAAAATTGAAAAAACTCAGAACCGAAGATATGAAACCGATAAAAATGGAAACCGAGAAAACTCGTTTATCACGGTTCAGTTTCGGTTTCCTCTTTTTAGATATCCGCGGTTAACTCAACCGAACTGGGAATATTATACAATTTTTTTAACTAAATATTCAAATAATAATACATGTACAAATTATATTAGTCCACTACTTTTATTGTACAATAAATTTTTTACTCTTAATGCCAACATTTTTAAACATTTATGTTTAAAGTTTAGTTAATGTGATCGTAATCAATAAATATCGAATAAATATTTTTTTTAATATGTTATTTATGAATATTTGAATGATTTTTTTGTAACGAAATAACTTTAAATGATTTTTATCTATTCATTGTCGTTTAATTATAAGAAAACAACATTTTATATTCTAAACTTTTTTATTATTTATAAATCTGATGTTGATGAAACTTATAAAATAGTTGATCGTAACTCAAATTACGGGTAATTTCTTATTTTAGGTAACCACATGTCAGGTTAAACGTTTTGTACAGTTAAATTTTGAGTAGTAAAATTAATTATCCAAGTCAATAAATAATCAAAATAGTTTGACTAAGCGAACCGAATCGATCCATAACCACTTACACTCGAGTATTTTTTTTGTTTGGTAAATGCTAGTATTACACTCTCGATAAAGACGAAGATATTATTAGTTGCCATCTCATATGAATAAACACGTGGTAACACCACTCTATGTAGTTAGATACTCCTTCATTATCACCAGACCAGATGCTATGCAAATAAATATAAAAAAATCAAACACAATAGCAATGGTGTCTTTTCTTTTCCGACGAATCGACAAACGGTAACCCAAAACCCACAACCAACTTTTACAGCTTTTACACAGATCTGAAAATAAAATTATGCCGAGATAATGAAGAACATCAAAAGCCTAAACGGATATTATCTGGCTTGATTGCATGATAACCATGTGTATTTCATTCCACGAATTGTGCCAGTGATAGATCTTGACAAATATATTTTGGTTTGTGGTTTCATGCTTCCTGTGTCTCCCAAAGAAATAGTTTCAGAGATTTGTGATTAAAGATGGAGCTTGGGGTATTAATTAATTTGGGGAAGATAGGAGATATGATTCTTGACAGGAGGTAAACCAAATGCATCTCTCTCGCCTAACACACATGAATTACAGGTATCAGCTCTGAATCCAGCCACAGGGTTCCTTTTTTTTGCCTAATGTTGTACCTAGTTCTTTTTTTACTCATATATTTGATTGTAATATTATTAAATTGATCTTATTTGAATTTTAAATAATTGTTGTTTGTGTTTGTGTGAGACATTTTAGATTTTATTCACTTACGTGAAACCTTGGATGAAAAAAAAAACATATGTCATAATAACAGCTTAATATATACACTCCACTCGAGACTACAATTATATGTAACTCAATTGTTGATAGAGACGAGCTAAATCTAAAAACAAAGAGAAAGCTGGCTTACTTGCTCACGTAAAGACCTCATCATATATACAGAGTAAAGAGACATCCTTGCACGCTTCGTCTTCCAAGTCTAGTCCAACTTTGACGTTTCTAGATGCATGATCTGCATATTAGATATGATCTCCATGCCATTTAGCCCATCATTCTCAGCCAATCTCTTAGGTATAGTTCTGAGTTCTCAGCAAACTTTGCAATAACATACTGATCTAATAGGCAAACAGATATAAAAGATAGAACATAGTTCAATGGATTTGATAAAAATAGTCCTGCTTGGAAACCCAGATTGTGCTAAGATAAACCAGCTGCAGTACTATGATAGTATAAGTATAAAAAGAATAAACTATGCCAAGAAAGTAAACGATACAATGTTGCTATGAAAGAGAACTCTTTCAACTCCTGGCCAACTCAATTTTAGTGGCCGCTGCTCCAGGTACAATTCTACTGTCCCTGCAAAATGCTTGAATTAACATAAATAATTAGTTGTTGCTACAGTTAATGCCTTTTACCCAATGATTTCTGCTTCCAAGAAAGTCCAACGATCACAGATTAATTTATATTAGAGTGAAGCAAAAGTCGATTTTTTTATTAATAGATAAATGCAACTATAGTGTTGTTTGTGGATGTCAATTCTACGATTAATAAATACATTCTGATTGTGTAGTACTATGCGTTATTGGGTCATCACTTGTATTTTCAAAGCGGATCAACAGTATCCTTCCTAAGCTTAAGTGGAAAAAGTAATCCCCATGGATTTTATTAGATATCAAAAAACCTAGATTTTATTATATACCACCACACATATATACAAATATGAATTTCCAGTAGGTCCCTAGCCTGGGTATGGACTCACCTAATGCATCTTTAGTAAAATATTTGCACATATAGACCCATGGAACCATGTCATGACATTGAGTTATCAAGTCCTTGTTAAAATTTGTTGGCAAGTCATAGACATAGATGCCCCTTCCATCACACTAATTCTGAATTCGTTTCGGATTTTTCAGCCGATATCTATGAAATCGTAGTTGTTCTTAAGTAGATCTTTTCGCTTTATTGATCTGCTCAGTCCTATCATTTTCCGGATTAAGGGTTTCAAGAAAAACGTTAAGACTTTGTTGGAATCGTCTTTGAAGTAACTGGTTAGTTTTTCTATGACAACTTTTGAAAGCTCGTTAAAATCGTCTTTGTGTTTTGGCTATCAAATGGTATCGAGGGTATGTAGGTTAGAGATGATCGTTTGGAGGTTAAGGAGGAGACTCTTGAGGTTGATGTGGGTATTTGGAGGTTAATTAATTTGGTAAAGGTTACGATAGGATTGTGTGGACTAAATAGGTATTTAAATGCTAGATATAGTTGCTTTGGTTTTTTAGTGCATTTAGAATATAGGATGCGATTAATAGAAACGGTGATTATGTTTGTTTATTTATAGTAGTTAATTATAAACCTTGAAACATTTTTTAACCACTAAATGGCACCCTACTATTATCTGATAACGGTATAAGCTTCAAGTGTCATCATTTACTAAAACGAAATCAGGTAAAGTGACTGTATACTGGAAATTCAGTGCTATTATACACAGTTGATCATAAATTTTGTACTTTTTAATGTGATTTGTGCATTCAGTAATGCTCCTTTGCCTATATATTGTTCAAAGTTTATTATGATGTGCTTTCTTATGTTCTAAAGCTATGATACACCAAATTAGATGTTGCATTTGTTGTCCAGGTGGGTGATGATAGGTTTTTTTATAAGTGGTTTGAGTTTGAACTAAAGGTTGCCAGACTTTACGGTTTACGTGACACTAAACATATGAACATATCTTTATGGTTGTAGGGGCCTATCCGGAAATAGTCGAATATGT
This sequence comes from Glebionis coronaria, assembly GCA_025667525.1. Taxonomy (NCBI): domain Eukaryota; kingdom Viridiplantae; phylum Streptophyta; class Magnoliopsida; order Asterales; family Asteraceae; genus Glebionis; species Glebionis coronaria. Next base: position 60,429 of record JANFOE010002584.1, on the reverse strand, counting down.
TCCACATACTAAACACGATCATCGTTCTGTATCTTAGGTATGTATGGTAAAATATAGGTACTAATGCAGAAAGGTTGAAAAAAGTAATGTCCAAAATGATTGTCAAAAAACAATAATCCTATCAGTCATTTATAAGTATTCGGTCGTTCTCTTTACATGCTAAAGGTTTTCTGTATCTTGAACATTACATAAAAGTTATCCCGTTTGACTGTTACAGAGGAATGGCAATATGGTAACACGACGATCATCACGACTGAAACATACTACAGCAATGATGCATATGTATAAATATAAAAAATCCTAGAAAGAAAGTGTGGAATGATTATGAAGAATGGCTAATTTAGCTTATATGATTTAGGTTTGCAAAAGATTTAAGAAAATGGTTATTCGGGTTATGTTTTTTTATAGGACTATGTATTTGCTACTGATTTACAAAAAGAAGATAAATGTTCTGCTTTGAGTGTATCAGGAGACATGTAGCAGCCAAGATCCAAGGAAACATAACTAAAGTGAGGTGTCAAGACCCAAATTACAAAGGGGTAAAAGGACCATTAGTGTGTCGGCCCAGTAGTCATGAGTATGTGGGTAAGGGTAACTTCTTTAGGTTAATTTCGTTTGAGCCCATAAGCAGTCAGAACAAATAGTTTAAACACATTGATTAAGTAAACTTCTTATGAACATTCCATGTTTTAGGTTGCGATATGGTTCTTCACTAATATACAGAGGTAAACTAACAATGGAGCGTCTACTATTTAAAGACTTTGATTATTGTTGAATAACAAATTGCTGAATTGATTATTGATTTTTCTTATTTTACGCTTTAGTCTACAGATATAGATGACAACTAATGGAGAATATGTTCAGTCTGATGTGCTTGAACCGCACAATGGTACAATAAAGAAATTAATCAGGTAACTATTATGTTTGAACGGTACAATAGTGCAATAAAGAAATTGATCAGGTAACTATTATTACTTTACAGAGTTTCAAAAATAATCAGTGTCTTGTAGCATAAACTTATAATAACCTTAAAACAGCATAAGCGTCCTACCTGATCTACTTGTGTGCTAAAAATCCGAGCCTAATACTAACAATCAAAACCTTAAATAATCTGCAATTTGTAGGTTGTCTACTTTAGGGTTGACCCATAAAGTAATAGTCAAATTTCAAGCTTAGGTTTTGATTGTAGGTATATATGTTTTGAAAGCAGCTCAGGATAACAGCAAAAGCGTCCTACCTGATCTACTTGTGTGCTAAAAATCCGACCCTAATACTAACAATCAAAACCTTAAAACTTTTTTTTTTTTTTTTTTTTTTTTTTTAGCGTCCTACCTGATCTACTTGTGTGCTAAAAATCCGACCCTAATACTAACAATCAAAACCTTAAATAATCTGCAATTTTTAGGTTGTCTACTTTAGGGTTGACCTATCCGATGATTATATGTTTGTGAAGAAAGAATGATTACTGAAGACATTATATTTGTTTTATATGATTATGAAGAAAGAATGAAAACTGAAGACATTATATTTGTTTTTTTATATTATTGTATCAGCAGCTACGATATTTATACAAGTTAATCTTTTTGTTTTAAAGGCAAGGAAACCATGGTGACAAGCATCTGATCATAGTAATGAAGATGGAGCTTCTACTATTTTAAAACATTGATTATTGTTGAATAACAAATTGCGGAATGTTGTTACCTGATGATGAAGCGTGAGTAGGTTTTTTCCATTGAGTTTAACTGACTTCGGCTCAACTCTAAGTGACAGACTGAATACACCTGTAAATAGATAGTGTTTCAACTCATTAATCAATGGTGTAATAAACATAAAGAACAACACACAACGACATAGTGTTTTTAACCTGATCAGGGATTTCCCATGCCTGATGTACAGATTACAGAGGTTTGATTTGGTTTAACTTTGAAAGTCTTTGTGATTTCTTGTATGGTTGCATCTTGTGTAGGGATTACCTGTGTGTTTCTTTGAATGGATCTTTATTTGAATCGATGTTTCTGGTTTGAAGCTGATTGTTTCTTTTAATCGATAGTTACAAATCTTAAACTATATATTTACCTAGATAGTACAAATCTTAAAAACTTATTAGTTTACAGGGATCTGCATAAATATAGATAATGACAAATCTTAGAAACTTATTAGTTTACAGGATCTGCATAAATATAGATAATGACAAATCTTAGAAACTTATTAGTTTATAGTAAATATCTGTGTGGTGTAAATATCTTGAATGGTATATTAGTGTGGGCCTATAATTAGATTGGCATTTATATTTCGTAGTTTGTAACTTAAAAACCAAGAGATGCAATGGGTCTACTGGTTGTGAAGATTACACAATGTGAGCATATCCATGTTTGAACCCATGTTCGAGCCTTCCAATAGGTTTTTTTTAACAAATATATACAACAAACAAAAAATTTAACAAAAAAAAATACGGCAGAAAATAAAAACGGAAAATATAGGAAAAATTATAAAATTAAAATACTGATATAAAATAAAAAGAATAAAAAATAAAATAATAAGGCTGATTGGGATTAGTGGCATGATTAGTGATGTGGCAAATCCCTCCTCTTATATATAATGTAAAGATATCTTTACATTATATATAAGAGGAGGGATTTGCCACGTCATCAATCAGGGTACTAATCCCAGTCAGCACAAACCCTAAAAGTGCACCCGCACAATAAAATATTTAACAGTAAACCTAGAAAAATTATCGACCTCTAAATCGAATCCCTAAAAATCAAAATCCACGCTTCATGCTACAATCAAAGTTAGGTTTCTGGATAATAAACCTTTAAACACACACGAGATCCGGTTATATCATCCACAAATCATAGGTTATTTTCTATTTGCTTCTAACATAATTTCGGCATCCTTGGTTGATGATCATAATAATAAAATCAAATTAAGATGGTTTTGTAATCATGCTTTTGATATGAAATTGGGTGAATTGCGATACTAAGTTTAGTTGTATGTAATACTTTACGGCAGATTGTATGTAGTTGAAGTTATTTATGAAGTTTTAACTATCAAAGTGATGGACAAGTTATGGATTTGGTATAGAAAAGCTACTTTAGAGCATCCTCAAGGTCAGGGAACATCCCCCGATACTCTTGAAGATCAGCAGCAAGTCAGCCACAACCTCAACGGTGCTACTATTAAATTTGTCGATTAGCTTGCTAAGGAGCTTTTTTTCCGACATGTTCTTGAGTGAGTACTTAACTGCCTTTAGTCTCTTTGTATCTTCTTTTTAACCTTTTGTTTATGATAGGGAGGTAATCTGTATTTTCTCAACATTTTGTGCATAAATTCAGGGTAATTTTTTTTGAAGATGTCAATGACCCTTATCGTTTTCTAGATCAAGATTATGTAATAAGTCAATGTCAGGACATCCTAAGGGGTAGCATCTAGACAATCACTTATGGAACTCTCAAAGAGGCTGAGATTTTTGCTATATGCTATCCCTGATGCCTACACATCAGAAGATGAAAACCACATTGCATATAGAATAATTCATGGGATTGAGGAGTTTGCAAGGTTAGTTAAGGCTGTAATAGATCTTATTCGGTTGTGGGGGTGTTTGGATAGGCGTTTAAGTTGATTATATAGATTAATTGAGTTTTGCACACAATGAAGGTGACTACTTTTTAGCTATCCACTTCTGCATCAGTGTTTGCTTCCCCGAAATAAGACGAAAGTTTTCCATCTTTAGATGACTGATTTTTGGTTTTTGATGTAACTGCAGGCTTCACCTTCCACAAGATTCAAAAAGGAAGTATGTTGATGGTAATGGCATCAAAGTTCTTGCAAGGATGGTATTAGGGTATTAAGAACCAAGGTAAAATGAGTTGTATGCTTTTGATCTCTTTTTTTGAGTCTATGTTTTCGTATTGAATTCTCTACACATGTACAGACACCCATGATGACCGCGATACCAATGGCCTCAATGGTGATGACAGTGAGTATTGATCAAATCTTAGCTCGCATTTGCTGCTCAAAAGATGGTTGAAGTTGGTTCTTTGGTAAAGGGCTCTCGCTGGTCAAAGGGATGGGGTAATTTGTTATATTTACATATTTTAGCTATTTTCTATTTATTTATTAATAAATTGAATAGATAAGACAAAACAGTGACCGTTAGTTTGTAACATTTTTATGTACCTGCACTTCCACAATCATTGAATCCAATATTTGTTGAACATTGTCTATCAAATTGTTAACCTGTAACAACACAAATGGTGATAGTTAGTCTGCATATCAAGCGTCTATGTTCTGTAGTCAAGGCGCAAGACTAAAATAGTGCCATGATAATATTATGCTCCACAGGTGATATATTGTTTAGGTTGGCCCGACTTTGGAATTGACTAAAAAATGTTAGACCAAAACATATAAGAGAGTCCAGCTTGACCTTTATTCTGGTAAAAGTGTCATCTTCTTTTTACACATTATTCTATTTGTTGGAGGTTATGAATTCCTGTTTATGTATGTTTATATTAATTTACTAATACAAGTTTTCAATCGAACATCTATGTGTCAGTGTATTCAAAGGATGTTGTGCAAAGGTTACAAGAAGTGCTAAAAGAGAGGACTATAGCTTGTGATGTTATCTACCCTGCCAAAAATAAGCCGGAACTTTATCACACCTTGATTACTCTTGCAAATAATAACGGCAATTGCAAGCTTCTTCATGTTCAACCTGTATCTTCTTCTGTCTGTGATGCCCTATTGAGGTTTGTTAAATGTGTTTCCCTAATTGGAAACACATTCAGTTACATTACATCCCAATTTTTTTATAATTTATCTATTATCTGGCTTATCCCATATATCTAAAACATTTGATATAAGGTCTGATATCATTCAAACCAGTTCAGCATCAATACAATGTCAAAAAAATAATGCCAGCACTGTTTTACCTTCATCTATACCAGCCCCGGTACTCAACCTTGCGTCTACAACTACTTCATTAATTCCATATATCGTGTCCTCATCAGTGACACAAGCTCCAGGTATAACTCATAGACGTAGGTTACTAAGCGTACTTTAAGCTCAAGATCCCATGCAAGGATATAAATAGTGACACCATCGGAATAAGTGCTCAATTGTACTAATTCTGTTTTTATATTATGCATATTTTTTCGGGCAAGTTTTTTCGCATACTTCAAGCCAAGATCTTAATGTTAGCGAAGCAAGCAGATGCATAATCGAGTGCTAACTGTAGAACAAGAAGCACAATCTTTTTATATTTAACTCCTGCAGTTTGTATAAAAAATTCTTAAATTGCTATCTGTAGTAACAAATTTAAAACTCTTTCTTTTCAGGGGAGCCAAGAGATAGTGTGCTCTATGCTATGAGCATGCATGCGCGGTGTGCCGACCTTATCTTCACTTTCATCAAAATCGCGGATATTAAACATATGACAAAGTTGGAGATCTGATAATGTGGAGTATTATGTGACCAAAGTATATTTCATCTGTCTTTTTATCTTACTAATTAATGTATCTTTGTATGCATACAGATAGACCACAAGTTTCAAAATTCCATGGTTAAATAAAAGCTGTATATCAAAGAGGATGTCACAATTATATTAACATTTAAAAAGGTATGATTGCTTATCTAACTTTAATAATCTATATGTTCATAATAAGTAAGGTTGGTGCCTTTGTAAATGTACCCATTCTGTTGTACGACCCACATAATCTTATATCTTTCATCGACTATTTAGGGCCAATGAAAATCAAATTTAACAAGGTGAATATAGTTATAAGTAAAAAACAGTTAGCGTATGTTCTCTTCAAAATTTACATAAGCTCATATGTACTCTAAATACACTTTCAGAACATGTGAAAGACTTTCAAGAATGTCAAGTGCGTTAGAAGTGGAAAATATATTTAAGGATCCACAACAGAGATATGGTGAAGAATGTAGTTTTTATGTTCTTTACTACTATATTAAGCTCTTTATTGAAAGTTTTAGCATATTTGATGGCTAGCCATACTTTGTACGTCCCTTTTACCGATGGTGGACTTTATATAGCAAACAAACAATTCATGAAACCAATTGTGCAATATTCAAGTGATTCCTGTTTTTATCTCTATGCATTTTTGTATCTGGCACAAATGAGCGTGCAAAAGAATGTTATTACAGATTATACTTTACACATCCAAAATAATCATATTAATTATGTCCAAAAAGTCATAGCCGCATTGATAAGGATACAATATCATAGTCCCTGGGATGAGCAAGGTAAAACCTTTCAAATATTATACTTGATGTGTATTATAAATTGGTTTAATGGAACGGCTTTATAGTGCAACACTATAATTCCACATTATCAAAACTGCAAGCTGCTGCGATTTTTCATGAGGGATAGTTGTCGAACAGAAGTTATTAGTATATGTTGTTTGTGAAAATTATTTGTCCTATATGTGGATGTTTTTTTATTGCTGACGAGCCTCCTTATGGTTAGTATCTCCGGAATTCTTTGGGAGCAAGTTTGATGTTATTCTTGTGGATCCTCCTTATCGGGCTCCTGGTGTCATTGATCATTTGGATTACTAGACGTTGACTTCGAATTGATGGATTTGCAGCAAGTACTATATTTGTATGATCTTCTAATATGATGCAGAAATGTATCAGTTAGAAGAAGCCTTATTTATATGCTTAAATATATTTTGTTCAAGTCCACTGTTCTTGCAAACCACACATTCTATTAAAAGATGTTTTGTTCAAGGCGGACCATGTGTATTGGTGCTGCTACTCTAAGAAAATCATCCGGTACCAAGGACAATGGTTCACAAGGTACATTTGTGTTTGCAATTTAAACTGATTAGATGTTGTAGGGGAATGCTTATTTTAGATTTGTTTATCTGCTTACAATAAGAGACTGCTTAAGATTCAATTCAAAAGGCCCTACTTAGTTTCGCAAGCCTTTGTCATGTACCAGCCACTTATTCATGTTATATATTATGTTTTATAGAGGATGTAATAAGCAAATAAGCTCTTTATTACTAATATTTAATCAATGATACAAAAGTCAAATTCATTCAGTGATCATTTAAAAACCATGAGTATGCATCTACTGCAAGGTCACAGGTATATAGAAGTAGCAAATGACGTTTGACAATGTTTGTTTATTTAAGACACCAAATAATGGTATAACAGGTGAAGTTGCTGTCACAATAATAAAACAAAAGCCAGAATCGAGCAAATAAGCCTTGGTCTTTCTGACTTGTGAAGAACTCCAACGGTAATTCTGTTTTCACAATCTATTCGGTCTCTATTTATAATTTTAATATTTTCATTAATTTTTCATAAATATTATTTTAGAACTATATTTGAAAAAAATAAAAACTATTTAGGAGGTTTTATAATTATATAGAACTAAAATAAAACTATACTTCGTATATAATTGCAAGACGTCTATATCTCATGACAAGTTGCTGCTAGCATCGGCTCGGGAAGCTCTAAAGGCTCTTTTGGGAACTTTCAGAGTTTCAGCTACAAATATAGAATGTTCAGAGACATTCAGATGGAAAAGTGTGTTGGATGGATGGAATACTTATCAATGCTATTAAGGTAGATAGATTGCCTTTAGTTAGACGTGACAAAATGGGTGATAACTGATGAAAAGATGAAACTTTGGGACGGGTGGGGTCAGGTTGACTCACAATACGACTAATTTAATGTTTAAATAGTATGATTAATAGGTTCTATGCAATTAAGAAAACAATTGGGTTACCATTTGCCTGTTTGACCCATCTCTTTTCAAAATAAAAACTCGAACTGACAAGTAAAGGAGTTAGGTCAGTCTCTGCAATCACTACATCAGTAACAAATATTCGCCTGCTTGACCCCTCTTTACAAAGTCAAAACTCGAACTGACCCATAATGGCAGTTGGGTCAGTTTCAACAATTACTACACCAGTGACGAATTAAACTATACTCATTGGTGATGATTCCTTTTTTGTAGTACCTGTTGTTGAAAGATTGCCGGTAAATCACAACATAGAACGAAACTAATTTGGTGGAGGTATGTCACACAATACGCGTCACACAGGTAACCATGTACAGATTAGAAATAAGGTAATAGAAACTGAAGCAATGTCAATATGATCTGTAGCATCTACATATGGAAAATTTTCATACGAATGACAAGCAAATTCAGTTAGTACTATAAAAACGAGTCAAAGTGGATTGTCCCACGCTAGCACTTCCGCGCAATAATTCTACCAAAGGGGTTCCTATTACAGGAATAGCGTTAAACTCAAAACGCAATATAATAGTCTAAAATACTAATAGCTACTTTTAGGATTTTGTTTTTTTATAACTACTTCTATGTTTCATAAGAAATTTAAAATACTCCCCGCAGGCATGTACCAAACAGTCTTTTCGATCCGAACATTCTATAGTGCTTATATGTGATTACGATGCATTGTTTCTTTGAAGAGAGTGTACAACTTTTAAGGTTGACAGATCTATTCTGCCTCATTATTAGCCCATTGACTGATTGGTTTTGCTATCGTCAGCTAAAACTTATATTCTTCTTGGCACATATTGAAAATCATCAGTTTCAAACGCATGCCCAAGTCCCAAACACCTTCTTAAACGCATGCGTAATTCGTTTTAGCTGTGGATAATTACTTTTATTGTAGTAGGTGTGAGCGGTGAACCTTTAAAATTACCAGAAGTCAGAATCTAAGCAATGTAATTACCAATCCGAATATGTCCACTCTTAAACCCAAATCCAATCACCTTACTTACGTTAGCTTAAGTGTCAGACCATGTTGCACAATAACTTAAAATAAAGATATGTAATTGTCTAACTTAGACGTCAATAAATTGATCCCGTGACTTCATCAAATCTTCTTTTGTTCTGAACACCTATGATATGATAAAAAGCTAACAAGAAGCTAGAAGCACACAAAACACACCAAAAAACAAATAGAGCAAAAGTAGCTGTTATTCATTATGAATGCAATAGTTATCGACTCGCCATCAATGATAAAAAGCAAGCAAAGTGCCAAGAAAGGATTGTTTAGAATCAAAAGGCCTTTCATAAAACAATAAGCTAATGCTAAAACTTTTTGCCTCAAATTCAGTACATGCGATTCTTCTGTATTTGTTGCTGCTCTAAGTTCCTAAATTTGAATAATCAAGTTAGAATGCATACATTCATAAATCTGTAATTTTACAAATATAATCCATACTAGCAACAAGATAACTATGTCGATAATTATTACAATAAAACATCTACTTCTAGGGTATATACTTGAACCCAGATCATTACTTTTACGGTTTTACTTACCATTATGCATCATCGATGACAACCCAACTAAATTATTCAGGTGCTGACATCTTCACAACAGTTGTGGTAATTTCGACCCACAGCTGTAAATGGGTCGATTTATGTAGTGATCGGTTTATTTCAACAGGGAACATGTCACTAATAATTATTTATAAATGTGTTAACAGGTTAATCCATTCCAACGCAACCCTCATCGACCCGTTACCAACCATTTTGACGTGTTACGTACTTATATCTTGCGACATCCACATCACTGAATTGATGATATGATATTGATGTCAATGGTATTCCAGTTATCTTGTTTTTATCTTATGATATACATACTATTGAGTCTGAACTTTGTCCATGTAGTTTCAGTATACATAGTGTTACATACGATCACTCTCACTCATCATGGTCTTGTAACCAAGTTGAGGTGAAACACTCGGAACATGTACGCGGAACTCAATATCATTTCTAATGTCGCAGAATCCTTTTTAGAGATCCTTGATATATTGAAGGCTGTATAAGGGTTTTTTTAGTGTGGATTCATCATATGAGATTGAAAAGGGACATTCAAAACGCTCGAGTATCACTCATTGAGCCCAAAGCTTTTTACATGGATCGATACCAAAAATTTTGCAAGGTTGCAAATGAAATGTAGTTCCATGATACCACATTTGTTTACTAAATTTAAATGAAAAATCTAATGGAAAAAATATGACGGGAACAATCAAATAAGTTATGGAACTTTTTCCCATATTGTTAAACACTACAAAATTTATCACATTTGTTTAGTAAATTAAATGTGAAAAGATAAGTAATAAAAAGATCGCTAAAAGCTTGAGGCTCGCCTTAAGACGCTCTAAAACTTGAGGCGCGACCACCATCACTACAAGAGTCCAGCCCTTCCCCATCGGGGTTTTCCCCAGCGACATCATGTCATGTCGCTGGGGAAACGACGCTAAACGACAAAATCTTTCTGACGTGGCAAACTTTCCAGTAAAAATTTTGACCATAAAATAAAGAAAAGTTTCCCCAGCGACATGTCGCTGGGGAAACGTTGACTGAATTTTGACCAAACTATTTCACAAAAATGAAAAAGGGAGATTAACCCGCCAACTTTTC